>JAAEAF010002289.1:0-80578 GCA_011037195.1 Triatoma infestans
CCGACCGCATCTATGGGGACTTTGTTAGGGATTCCACCTCTCTTTGTGGAGGTGAAAAACCAGGCAATGAAAGCCAGGTACAGAATTAAACAGGCAGGTTTTTGGCAGGGTGAGCGATATGGTCATTCTACCATTTATCGTGAGATGCTTTTAAGGATTCCCATTACAGGCTTTCCTTCTGATAGGAATCTGAAAACCTTTGTCTTTGGTCATTCCTACAGGGTTAGGTTGCCTTCTAGGGAAGATTGGTTAACCCTGGGTCCGTCTGCTGTGATTCCTGAGAATTATCTTCGATGCTACACGGACGGTTCCAGGATGGATGGTAGGTCTGGGGCTGCCGTCTATTTTGAGACGGGATATCATTTGGTAGCGCCTCTTGGTGAGTGGGCCACCGTTTTCCAGGCTGAGGTTTATGCAATTCTTTGCTGTATTTTGGATGAGAGAGTGCGTAACACTAATTTAAAAGGTGTTTGTATCTACTCGGACAGCCAGGCTGCGTTGAAGGCGCTTAATTCATGTGTCTTCACTTCCAGATTGGTGTTGGAATGTTCTAGAAGACTGGAAGATCTTTCTTCATTAAAGGATGTGCTACTGGTCTGGGTTTTCCAGGTCCATATGGGAATTTTTGGGAAGGGGAGGAGGTGGATAGTTTCCATTAGGTTGCCTCTCTCCCTTTCATTGGTCCCAGATCGCTGCTGTTTGTGTTCTTCTGACACATTTTTGTCGGCTTTTTTCAACGTGGATGACCTCCCAGCAACCATCCTTATGGATGAGTTGCCATGGGGGTTTGGCGGCAGTCCTAAAATGCTCATTGGGGGCCCGGACGGAGCTTTGGGGGAGTAGTGGGAGTCCGACTGTCTTTCACGGACCTCCCTCAGGTATCTGGTTGGATGCCTCACTGGCTTGTGTTTTTAAGGAGACATCTCTATATACTGGGACGTGTGCCTGACCCTTTTGTAGAGTTTTGTGAACTGAGGCAGAAAGACCCATGCATTTGAGGACGATTGTTTGGGTTGTGAGGAGATTAGTGTAGGACCTTCGGCCGGATAGGCGGTCGGTAGAGGATCTTAAGCTGTGTCCTTTGAAGGTTTTGGTCCGATTTGTTCGGTCTGTTGTGAAACTTAGATGGTTAAAACATGGGCCTGGATTTTCATTCTAGTCCCAGTGGTAGGTATTCTTTAGGGGTAGCTATATGGGCCCGAGGGGGCTTTGGGAATAGGGGGCGTAGGGTTTACTTCCCTCCCCTTTTGGGAATAATAATAATTATTGTGGCACGTTTCCAGGAATTTGGGAAGTATCCTACTGATAGACAGCATTAAAAAATGAGGCTAAAAAAGTTAGAAATTTTCTTGCTAAATTTTTTAATACGAGATTTGGTATTCTATCGTCTCCAGGGCATTTTTTATTAATAAGTTTTTTAATAAGAGACGATATTTCTGAAGGTGATGTCCATTTTGGATATTGTTTATGTGAGAAATTAAGAAGAGTGTTTATATTTGGATCAATGTTTGGTTTTGACAGTGAAGAAGTTGATAGTGATGACAGTTGAACATTTGGTTGGAATATTTCTGAGGAAAAGTATTCTGCAAAGGTTTCACATTTTTCAGTGTCAGAACTTACAAGTGAATTATTAATTTTCAGAGGAGGAATGTCGCATTTTTGTCTTAAAATTTTGTTAGTAACTTGCCATAGACTTTTAGGATGGATATCCTCAATATAATTTTCATATTTATAAGCTTATAACTGTCCAACTCGAATTTCAATACTCGGATTAGTCTATTCTGCTCTTTCTTCAAATAGGGACATCTCTGTCTTTGCCAAGCTCTTCTTACTCTGTTCTTTCTTTTATTAAATTTTCTAAATAAAGGGGGAGTGTTGTTATGTGCTTATTACGTTGATTATTCCATTTTTTAGGGATAGAAGTATAACAAGCTGTTTTAATTGTATCAGTAGAATGGGTTATAGCCCGGTCTATTTCATTTTCTAAATATATTTTTTGAGGAATGTTTAAATTATTATCATCTTCCATTTTAAATTGATCCCAATCTATTCGACCATTTATAAGTGGAGTTATTGTAGGTGTGTGACTAGTGTTTGCGTTAAATGTTGTAGTAACAGGAAGATGGTCAGAATCTAATTCAGCTAATACTTCATTGTGGCATGTTACACATTATACATAGGAAAGGAAAAGTTTTTAATCAATAACAAATCTAGAATGTCTGGTTGATGATTAAATCTATTTGAATAATATGTGGGTTCATTTGGGGCAACTATATTTAAGTTATGGTTAGTAGTGGCATTAAGAAGACGAAGTCCATTTCTATTATTTACTCTACAATTCCAGGTAATAATAATAATAGTGTTTTATTTAAACAAAAGTTACAATTGAATACAATTTGAAACTGGTTACAAATACTTAGGCATGGACTCAAAGTCCGTCCGCCAAGTTGACTCTTACTATTAATAATACTTTAGTGCAAAATAAATCTTGAAACAATCAAAATACTTTTTTATTTTATAACTTCCATAATATAGAGAATCATAAACATAATCAAATTTAATTTATGAAAAAATGTACATAATAACTAAATATATAAGCTTTTCTCTTATTTTAAGTAGAATGAAAAAACAAAATAAAATAAAATCCGCAACATAGACAATTATGGAAAAAAAGATGGGGGGTTCGGTTGTTCATTAAAAATTAAATTCACTAATACAATTCCATGTTATATGTTTTGAATTTAAATCTCCAAATATTAATACAGAATTACCTATATTTGCTAGAATTTCAATATCTGAATTAAGAATAGGTAAGTTTGGTGGTTGATAAGCTGATACTATTGCAATATTTAAATTTTCCAATTTTATATTAATGCTAATTACTTCCATTTTTTCACAATTTAAAGTGGGAAGTTCAAGGTGAACGATATTATTTTTAATCAGTATGGCTACAACCCCAGCTGCCGTACGAGAGGGTCTGTCATTTCTGTAAATTTTGTAATTGGGAACACGAAATTTTTCATTACAGTTAAAATGGGTTTCTGTAACATAGGCAATGTCTGGCCAAAAAATGAATAAAGGTATTTCTTTTATTTTTTAAACCGTTACTATTCCAATTTAGGATTTTTAAATTTTGAAGAGTTTTATGTCTGTTTATCGTTTGGCGATAAAAAGGTTTGTGTTATTAGATTTATAAGGAATTTTGTAATTTGTGGTATAAATGGTTTAATAGCGTCCGTTACTGTTTTACAGATTAGAGACATTAGGTCGGTATTTTGGCAGTTTTGATTTTTATTTTGAAATTCTCTATTCTGTTTTAATACGTTTGCATATGATGAACGAGAAGCAATATATGAAGTAGAATTTGGAGCAATATAGGGGCTTGTATCTTGAGCAGTATTAGAGGTTGTACTTGTGTGTGTTTGAATTTGAGGATTATTCAATGGTCTGCTAAAAGTTGGCTGGCGTATTAGCCCATTTTTTAATTGTAAGTAATAAGGGCAGCGTTTATAATTGGCGGGATATGTGTCCTCGCAGTTAACACAAATGGGATTGTCAATCTTTTTTGTGCACATTCAGTGTAGAGATGGTTACCAGAGCATTTTACACATCTTGGTTCCAATTTACAATAATTCTTGGTGTGTCCATATCTTTGACAACGTATGCACTGAGGTATATCATTGGTTTTCCTTTTAGGCTCTACTGTCACAATGGAATAAAAAAGACGATTTAGCTCAAAAATCTTTTTATCCTCACTGTTATTATCTACAGTGACTGATACTAATGGTGTCGGCAATTGCTGTTTGTTTTTCAGCATTTTAGCGTAGTATACTTTGATTTGAGAAAATTTTAATTCGTTTATTATTTCTTCATCTGTCAGAGAATATGGTACACCACGTATATAACATTAAGTTTATTATTTTCATTATTAGGGAGCTGGAAAGTATGATAATTGATATTATTATTGTCGTAATTTTCTGTTAGCTTTCTGAAATCATTTACATCAGTAGTCATGATTTTATACTATTAGTACTTTGTTTTATTTCGAATGAATTTTTAACTAATTTTTTAATATCCTTCACCACTTCTTGATAATTTATAGTTGTTTTTATTAGCGTGAATAAAAATGGGAGGTATTTTAATTTTATTACTCACTGGTTGTTGTTCTTCGCCATCGTTATTAACATCGTTTTTTAGTAAATCATATCTGTTAAAAGTAGAAATACCTGTAAATCCGACACAGTACTTTTTACCCTGTTTAGGTGGCCTGTTTGTAGGTGAAACCTGTTTTCTCTTTTCTCGAGAGCGATTAACTTGCCAATCGGAATTTTCTGGAGAGTTGGCATCACCAGGTTCTATTTCAGTTACACTTGTATTCATAATAAGAGCATTTAGTAGTAATTTAAATGGTTAAACACAGAATTATACAACGGAATTTTCACACACTAAAATAAAATGGAAATTTTACACTTATAAAAAGAATGTAAAATAAGAACAGTAAATTTTATCTTGTTAAAAATACAAGATGTTTGCACAGAGAACACACTATAAAGTGGACTTTGTACACAACCGCACTCTTTCGCAGTCAGAGGCCAACTGAAATATTTTTTTAAGAAAAAAGGTAAGCAGTTTTTCCACAATATGAGCTGCTGGAAACCTCAGACCTACGCCATATAGCACATGACAGCGTTAAATATATTATATTTTGCGGATACAGTAACATTTTTATTTGCAATGAGAGTACCACCAGATACAGAGAGTATAGCGGCCTTCGATTGACTCAATTTTTCCTGAAAATGTTGCATGGGTGACAATTTCAGGGTCAGCCCCACTCCTAAATACTTATAGAAATTAACAATAATTTCTATATTTTCATTATTTAACTTCCATGACTCCGTTGCCGCTAACTCACCCACCCCCTTCTAAACGCCATAATTTTCGACTTGCTTAGGTTTATGACCAGGTTCCACATTTCCGAATACCTAGATAATCTTTTTATCATATACTGGAGACCGTATAAGGGACCGTGGCAAGCAGCACTATACCGTCCGCATACAACATCCTAGTGGGGGGAGAGGAGGCAGCCTTGTTTAAGTCCCATCTAGGACTGGAAGCTCCTGGTCACTCGTGTCACAATACATGTAAAACAATAATACTGAAAGAAAAATTTCTACAGTTTAGTTTTCTTTTGGCTTTTAAATTTTTTATTATGTTTATAATTCTTCTGTTATACTATAAAACAACATCAAAATAATTATTGCATTTCAAAAAATATATCCTTTGGTTTTAATTATTGTTATTATTTTTTTTAATTTTCGGGTTATTGTCTTTTAATTGCCGGGTAATCCTAATTCATCATTTTATTTTGATATCTTTTTTTGTGGAATAAAAACTAAAACGACAAAGCATAATAATTACTTTTTTTGGTAACAAACTATCAAATCTTATTCATCAGCAATGTAGAACTCCGTTGAATTTCTATCAATAAAAGTATTTTGATCAACTTTATATTCCTATTTTTAATGGCTAGTCTTTGAATAAAATTAAGATGAAAATTAAATCAACGCTAACATAATAACAAAAGCTAGGAGAATACGCTAGAAAAGTCCATCAAAACATTTAAAATTAAAAGTTGTATATGTTATATTAATGGAAAAAACTATAACATAATGTAGATAAGGTAGATTTGGAAGAAATATTGAGAGAGTGGATGTGTCAAAATAAAACAAAAAAAAAGTACATTTACTTCACCATTTCAAATGGAGCAGTTTTATTAAATATTTTATAATAATTTTTATAAATGATCTATAAATGCATTTTAAATTAAAAAATATATTTAATAATATAACAAAATATAGCAAACATATTTCTAAATTTTTTTTTTTTCTTCTTATAAATAACTTCTTAGAAATTTTGTGATGATTAACGCTAATGCAGCATTATAATATCAAGCCCCATCCCATGGCAAATAGATCTTTTTAACTTTTGTTTTTATCTGTTCTTGTATATTTTATAAAACTAAATGCTTTTAAAATAATTATTGCTTTTGGAAAAATATATATAAATCTGTCTTTTGTTATTATTCTTATTCTATATTTTTCTAGCATTTTGTATTTTTTTTTTATTTAAATTAAACTGGCAGTTCTGTTCAAATATACTGTTAAAACGCCTACAAAAGGCTAAGCTACTATTTAAATCTTACTAATAAAAAAAGCTAATTAGAGAAAATAAAGTTTTACAAAAAAATCTATCTCTCAGTATACAAAAAAACCAAAACTAGTGCAATTTGAACATTTTTATAACTTGAAAATAATTTGCCAAAATGTAAAAATCTTGTCCACCTAACTGACACTCTTAGGTTGTTATTTCGTTATACACTTATAATTATTACCTTTTTGTTTTAGATGCTTTATTCTTTCATTCCTCAAAAATTAAATTTGAAGCAACATAATAATTATTGTGGAATGCTTGACTATGTGTTCTCAAATATTTTTTATTTTTTAGAAATAATTCCCAGCTTTATGAAACTAGAGCGACCAAAAGGCTTTTGAATTCTCCACCACAATCACTCTAAAGAATATGATAAAACAAAATTAGAACATGAAACAAATAATAAAAAATAATTATTTAAAAAATAAAATATAATGGAATGAGAATTTTAGGGTTTATGTAAGATTATATTATTGAAAGGCATGAGACTAATGTCTCATAAATTTTTACCTTTTAATATAGATTATTATTATATTTGTTGAATATTTAGTAAATTATGGATAATTAAAAAAATATTTGCTTGTTAGTATTTCTAGAATAAAAGAAAATATCCCCTAAAAGAGGTAAAAAAATGTCTTTTCTATAGAGTGATTAGTATTGAATGTAATTAGAGGAAAGCTGAGAGGAAATGTGCGTAACCCTTTTAACCTACCGTTTATATATATTTCTGGTAAAAAACTTCTTAGTGGGGCAAACTTAATGATAATATTTTACAATACTATCTACAAATTGGACGGTTTACAGGAAGTTCTCAGTTGAAGGATTGATAACTCTGGTAGGCCCATATATCCCAAACCAAATATCTAGAGCCATAATAATCAAGAAGATCGAAATCTTTCTAGTGATCAAATCTCGAATAGTAGCCGACATTAGGTATCTCTATTCAATCCTCTATCCAGAAAGTTGTGGAAGATAGGAGACTGACAAGAATGAAAATTCTGAGATATTACATCATTTATTTATATTAATTGTGAATGCAAAGTTTGGTTACAATTGTCCAAGTACATAAAGTTCCAGTAACATAAAAAAAAGGGAAATGAAGATGAAAAATAAAGCAACGCTAACATACAGCAAAACACTTAGAGAGTACACTAAGAATTTGATTAGGTTTCGATGTAAACAGGGCCACGACTGAAGTGGCTAGAACAATTAGAGAGAAGGTAGAAGAAGCCTTTCTACAGAGCTTGATACAGTTGTGTCCAGGAATCGAATCCAAGAGCGCTATTGTCACAAAAACTAAAGTGTTGGCTACTATCCTAAACAGGATCCCAATCTGATACTTACTGATACTTATCTTTGTTATACTTTTCGAGACTCCAAAGTTTATCAAGACTTACTTAGGCAAGCGGAAAACTATGTTAGGTGGTTATTTACTAAAAAGGCAATACAATTTTATCTACTCAAGACGTTTAGATTTGAAAGAATAAGCAATGAGAATCGTGGCATTACAAGCTTGGATATGACATTTTAGTTGAAAAGATATGTTAAGTATTGAAAAAAAAGAGTGTTTTTTCCCTGCTCCATTTATTACTCTAATATTTTTTCAAGAGGCATAAAGCATAGATTTCATTATTCTAACATTATATTGTATACTATTAATACAGTAAGCGTAATATGTAAGTTTTATTGACACAACTTACTGGAAAGAAAAAAGCCGTTTTGAATAATTAAAATAAAAAAATAAAGCTGCATTCATTTTACTAAAGTGCATTCATTTTACTTTAATCTTGTTTTCATACAGGGCCGGCTCAAGGCATAAGCGAGAGACGCAGCCGCGAAAGGCCCCGCATCACGACTAATAAACAAGGAAGAGATGCTGATAAAAAAAAAAATATATATTAAAATGAACGTATTTGTCTTTGTTCCATAAACTGTGGCACATAGTTTCAAGAACCATATTTCAGGATATATTCTTTTTTGGGGGGTAATTAAAGAAGATAATAACATAATTAACGAAACTATTATATTAAAAATAACAGTTTGAATTAATTTTCAAGGGGCCCCGCGCAGAACACTGCGAATAGCCCATGTTTTGTAGAGCCGGCCCTGGTTTCATATATAAATTATAAACTTATTCTAGAGGATTTTAATAGGCAAAAATTATATATTACATGCTCATGCAAAAGGTGCTGACATTTAAGAAACCAAGGCCAGAAGGAGCCGTTTGTAGTCTCCTGAAGTGTCACCCTAAAAAAAACATAAGAAGCAAGAAATAATTAACTAACACCTAAAACAATAGGGTAAAGCAAATTTTTTTTACTTTTACATTACTGCTAAAAAAAAAAAAAAAAAAAATTGGAGAGAAATAAGGGCAAAGCGGAATGAGAGGTATTGCTGTTTTCTATATAGCTAGTGCAAATTTAATATTAAAGTTGATGCTAGGAAATCTTATCTGGAAATGTTAAGAATGAAGGGAAATATAAAATACTTTAGAAAATTCTATTGAATGAAATAGCACTTATTAGATTTGATTTGGGAAACTGGATGGGTGAACCTGAATATTCTTAATTTTCATCAAATGTTATGTCATGATTAATGAATAGAATAACCGAAAGTTTTCGGTATTAAAAATGATGGTAATTTACTTAATAATAAATCCTTAAAGCTTTTGTATTAGTCATATATTTTAGATAGACTGACTGCAGTATCAATGATCTGTGAATCAGTCTTGGGCAAAAATAGGGGGATCCGACTCCATAAAAGAATTGCAAATGCTAGAAAAGCCATTAAAATGTTGCACCCGGTAATCTGAAACACAACCAATTCAAAATAGAATAATTCCGCTCTATAAATGAACACTTCTGGAGCGTCTCCAGAAAGATAAAGGAAAAGTTGAAGAAAAAAAAATGTACTTTTGGAATCTATGAGGAAGACAGGCTGGATCGAATAAGGCATGAAAGAATGAGAAGGTTGATAGAAATAAAAAAGAATGTTACTGGAAAAGTGACTAAGAAAAAGAGTTAAACTGGTACGGTTACTCTTAGAAGAATGGAACCTACCAGATTGCCTAATAAAATGTATTGATGGATGGTACCGGAAGAAGAAAGACCGCACTATAATCTAATCTGAACATGCTTTAGCGTTCTTTGAGCTATCGTCTCAAAGACTTTAACTTTTAGATATGCGGACCCAACAAACTTTTAGATATGCGGACCCAACACATATTGAATATTTATTATTGTCTCCTTAATAAGCCTGGTTAAAATGAAGGTTAGACAAATTGTCGTTTTACATTGCTGAGAATTTGAGCTTTAATTTTTGCTGCAACATTTTAAAATTTGCTGCAATCAAGCCCATAGTGATCCCACGTTTCCAACTTAAAAGTAACTCTAGCGGTGTTTTAAGTGAGTTACGAAGGTTAAATTAATATTTACAATAAATCTGCAAACGGACTTAAATATTTTTATTGAGCACCCAATATAAATTTAACGGAGAACAGAAAATACACTATCAAAGATTCTTTCGTTTTCTTTACATAAGACACCTCATGTTCCCAAATCAAATTTAAATATATTTATTTCATCATAATTCTTAAAACAAATATACAATACTTACAGCGATACGTTCTTCTAATGGTGTCTCATATATTTTTTGATATTCAGCCTTAATATCTCCTAAATCTATTTCAGAACGACCGACTACAATTCGTATCAGTGTACGATCTTTGGTGCCCATTCCTGCCATACTGTCTTCAAGACGTTCAGCGAAGAATTTGGTTTTACTTTTTACACATTTAGCTAAAAGTAGAAACAATGTCAATCAGATATATATCCTAGAAAATAAGCTAACATGCTTAGAGAAATTCAAATTCCATATTAGTAAATAAAATATATTTAACAGTTTGAATAATGATAAGTTTTTTAACTTTGACTCTAAACTGGCATGTAATCAGTTCGGCTATTCAAAGTCAATTGAAAATGTTTATGAATAGACCTCTCTTCACAGCATTTACAATAAAAAAAAAAAAAGAAATAAATTATTCTTTAGCTTAGAGTCATTTCAATCACTAAAGAGCAATCTTAGACTAACAAACAAACTAATTTATATTTATATATAACACTGACCAATAGCTAAGAACCCATCCTCAAGTGCTCCCGAAGTTTCACTTTTAATGACATCTTCAATAGTATTTCCGGTTTTATTTTCATATTCCTTGAAAACTCTTCTTAAATGTGCGTAAGATCTAGAAACCAAGACTGAATTGAATGTAGATTCTTCAGTTCCCCACTGAGCTTCGCCTGTACATATAAATCAACAATAAATATAAATAATAAAATATCATCAGGGAATAGCATACATGCTGAATCTTCACTTTTTCTCAGAGAGGCGTAACTAGGATTTAAGCCTCTCTGAATTCATTCAGGGGCTCCCATAATAAAAGAAAATATACTATTAATTATTCCGTGATTTTTATTTTAATTAATTCAATACATATATGCACTTTGCCATTATCATAATATATATTCATGCTTTCACTTTTTATTCGGGGCTTGCCCTCCTAGCTATGAAATACATTTAGTTTCTTTGAAAACCTCGAAATATATATTAGTTCTAACAATGATTTTGAAAAAGAAAACCATGAATGACTGTGTGTGTTTAGTAAAGATAGGAAATGAGACCAGCCAAGATAAATAGCTAATTTCTTAGTTAAAATTAACAAAAACTTAAATTTACTATTGAGTATTAACTAACCTGCAGCAATTAATGCTTCAATATCTGCATTGACTTCGTCTCCATCAACATCAACACTTTCATCACGGTTCGCCTATTAACATATAACAAAAATGTCAGTTAATTGTGAAACTCTTACTTAATGAAAGAGACACACAACAAGCAAGTAACCAGTACTTGTAAATACTGAATGGGAATGAGGCGCTGGAATTGGTGGTTGATTATTTGTGTTAAACAGTTTAGCTATACAAAGATGACTTAGAGATATAAATAGGGTAATTTCGTTAGCTGACTAGCTGGATACTTTTTTATTTAATTAAGAAATCGATTAAGAATACGAGCATATAAACACATACTACAATAATAACACAAATTATATATAATAATAATATAGTAAACTATTATTTATAAAAAAATATAAGGAAACATCAAATTACTTACTGTGCAAAGTGAAACCAATAATTTTCTGAAACTTCCAGAAGTGTCTGATTTCAAATCGTCTTCCATTTCATTTTCGTACACTATTAAGAAAACAAAAATATTTAAAAATATAATCAAATTAAACTTCGAAATAAAAGAAAAAATTGTGTTTTACAAAACTCAATAATATTGTACAATTAAAACAAATTTTATTACATTCTTTGTATGCGGCTGCTATCGCTCGGATTCCATAATTGCTCAATGTACAAAGGATTTCTACCAAAGCTTCTTCATCTGTTCCCATTCCTAGTAAAATTACATTTTGGTTTGTTAATTTTTTTTTCTATAATAATTTTGAACAATAATCTCATTTAAACGCATTTACTTGGGGGCTTACATTATTAATTAATACTAAAATTACTTAGGGATATTGAAATTAATTAATCTTGTATATATGAAAATGAAATATTATTTTCTATCATTATTTAAGCGTTCTTCATTGTATACCTTCAACAGCTGCATGGACTTCTTTGGCGTAGAATTTCGGCAAAGATGTCATCAAAGCGACAATTGCATCCTCAAAATGACCACCAAGTTCACTTTTCAAGGCAGATATTAATTCCTTTAAAACATGAAATTACCATTAGATATTGGGAATACATCTAAATCATCCAGCCATCTCAGGCAGTCCTATTTATTTTTATTTTATAAAAGAACAACATAAAATAACATACCTCTCCATACATTGTTTTATAGTTTTCTGCAATTTCTAAACGTTGTTCAATGGATCTGTGTGCCAGGATATCAATAATAGTTTGTTCATCGGTACCCAATCCTTTCATGGCAGCTTTAAGTGCTTCGCAATCACTACCAGCATCGAAATCACTTGCTGGCGATACAGTGCCTCTTGACTAAAATAATTATTAGAAATGATCCACATTAAAAAATATTTTAATATTACAAAGATTAAGTTGCCATGGGCAATAGGACATAAGGTACGGTACGGTACACTGTAAGGATTAACACTATAACTATATGTTTTGTTTTTTTGACTTAAACAAACTTTTACAAAATATGATAGTTGAAATTAAATGACAAAAAGTCTTGATGTATAAAACACTTTATGTATAAATACTCTATATGGATAAAACACTTTATTATACAGTATCGAGCCATCGACTTGGAAGCCAGGTCATTCTCAACATAACACAACTGGATTAGAACTAGAGGATCTAATGCTAAGTGTCCACTTGTGACAAAATAGTCTCGAGGCTATTGTCACAAATGGATAGGGGTCTGAGAGCAGTCTCGGAGACAAGCCCGCGCAGGTCTCCGAGAGCGTAACTGTCACAAGTGGACATGTTCATTTCTGCTCTCGTGGCTCAGTCTCCAGAATTCTGTCAGTGTTATGCTAAGTGTCCAGTTGTGACAAAGTCTCGAGATCAATCTCAGGGGGTTGTCCATTTGAGATCACTTTCGGTCTCGAGACAGATTTCTGAGACTCAACAGTTACTGCAGTCTCGAAACCAGGAAAATTTCGTGTCCACTTGAGAGTGTACTCGCAGTCAGTTTTGTTATTTGATCGGTTTGTTTATTTTTATCTTTTCTTTCCCAATGGATTCGCGTCTAATATTGCGAAAAAGTGGGAAGGGTAGATTTTTTTTTTTTATTTTTTGCGTTAGTTGCTGAACTTCTAATAAATTCAGAATTTATCCAGTGCAGTAAGACATAATTTTATGAGACAATTTTCTTTAAAAATCACCAACCAAAATCTTGGCCAAACAACTCTGCCGTCCAAACGAATAACTTATTCTATTGAGATATTATAATAAAGAAAGTTGTGGTCTTCTTACAACAAAAATCTTATTTTCAGTTAAACAAAACTTAACTGTGTGAAATAAAGCATACGTTAAGAGTTCTTGGTTTCAGAAATCTGAAGAAGACTTTTGAAGAAAACATAATTAGGTCTCCTGATTTTTTATTGAGGTAATTTTCACTTTAAACACTTCATTTCTTAGAAATTGGGAAATAAATGTTAGCTATCAAAGCGCAGATAGCAAACTAATTACGACAAGAATGAAAAGTGGCTAATGAATGATTTTCAGTTTAAATAAATCGCATTCTCCTCAGTTAAATTATCCATCTCTATTTTTTCATTTATTTATGGAATGTCTTGGTTAAGTATTTATTAGGAAGAAGTGAAACTAAAACAACTTTGGGAGTATTGTTTAAAATATATTGAAGGACTTTACAAGGTCATACATGACGTATTTACATAGTAATCTTAAACAATGTTTTATTCACATAATTTATAATGCTACATACAACGCAGTTCTTCTTGTAGATAAATTATTGTTTCGGATAAAATGCAATGAATTATAAAAGGGAATACTGCAACTGCAACAATTTAAATATCTTTAAATGACATCAAAAGTTTCTGGATATAATACTTAAAATATTCCTTAGATTATGAAAATTTTTGATCTTCCAAAACAAATTTAAAAAGATAATAAAATCATGCAGTACTGAAACTTGAAGAATGAAATTTTTCTTTACAGACACAGTCTATCTCTTCTTTTTCAAGTTATAGTTGTTCTCTTAATTGTTGAGATATGTCAACATGAACTCTTTTTTTTAAAAAAAATGACTGTCTTATGTATTCTAATCAGAAGTAACTAAACAATGAAATACGAGAAATATTTATTTATAACATAAGGGAATAATACTGGATGATAATTAAAGTTAATTAAAATAAAACGAGGGGTGAGATAAAGGCCTATTTCCTCTCTGTGAGTCATACAGCATTCCTAAATAATGACTGGTTAATTTGAAATATGATTGTAAAAGAACTATTAATATTCACAAGAAATATTAAATAAATTAAATTATCTAATTCTTTTCATGTTAATTATATTAAAAAAAAAACAGTGAGCATTAAAATTCCAGCTATAATTTACTTTCATAAATATTGTTATTCTGCTTAAAATTTCATCACTGCCAAAAAATTAACTTTAAAAGTGATAGAGAAAGTAGTTTCAAGGTTACTGCTATTAAAATAATCACGCTAAAGTTATGAACCGTACGTTATTTAGTAAGGTGATATAGAAATTAGGATATACTATTTAAACAAAATAAGAAAGAGCATTTACTCTGTCCCAAACAGCTCTGTTAACCTATGAGTCATGGAAGGCTAGTCCAGGGACGCTGACTGTACTGGATTAACACGGATCTTACAAGTGAATAATGGTTCATTCAAAATTCCATAACGAATGCCACATATATTTATTCATGCATCTGTTTTTCAGCTGGTTTAAAAGTATTTTTTATTTTTTTGGTTTAAATTATCTAACTGGTATAATTAATTTTTTCTTTTTCTTTTTTTTAAATTATTTTTATTTAAACATAAGAGAGCGAACTGTAGATCCGTTTATAACTGTTAATATTTCTTTTTTATATATATGTATGTGGGTTGATAACGCAGGGAAACATGATAGTGCAACAGATGGTGTTGTAGTTTAAAAGGAATGTTATCATTAACTTCTTTTGGAATATTAATAGTGTACAATAAACATAACGCACTTGGACTAAAAATATTGATACACAGATTGTATGATACCAATTCTATGTATTAATATTTTTACTAGTTATTACTAAAATATGCAAAGATATTTTGCCCACCACATAGAATAATACCAAATTCTAAAGATTTTTTGTATGAAAGCATGAGCCTTTTTCACGCCTTAATCAGGAGCCTCCAATAAAATAATGAATACGGAAAATAAAAAAAGACATACTTTTTCTCCATAATTTCTAATTTAGACTTTTAGACATTTTCAAAGAATATAAAATATTAAAAACCTAATATCTCTATTGCAAAATGGTCATTCAATAAATAACGAGACAAATCGCTATAGCTCAGAAACGGTTTGTTTGATCAATTATAATAGTTTCAGTGCGTCCATGTTAGCATCCTTGGACTTAGTTTCTCACAGCTGTTCGAGAGTATTTGGCAAGCATAACCGCAAATGTATTCAGTTAACAATGGCGAATCACTTCGGAAGTACAACGCTCAGTGATTAGATTTTTAGTTGAAGAGAAGTATAAAAGTCCACGAATGTTGAAAGAAACGAAGAATATATTCTTCGGAAAATTTAGGAAGTCTTTAAGGAAAAAACTGGCAAAGAAATAACCTATTAAAAAAGATATACAATAAAGTAGGCAATTAAGAGCTACACCAGCCAGTTTATAAAAATACTGCGCATGTTTAACTTCAAAACTATAAAAAGAATCCGATTGGAATCAGAGATAATGAAGAAGTTTATACAAAAAAGTGAAAAATAAAAAAATAAAAAAAACTGCCTAACTCTGCCACCCCAATGTGGCGCCAATATAGCTCTGGTGATGACGTCAATGGTACAACCTGATCCCCTGGTTTAAGGCATGAAAGCAAGTCTTTTTCCTCCACCATCCCTCTAGTAAATTTGTGTAGAATATCGACCAAGGACTCCGCTTGGTTCTATCCAATCTGCTCTTTACAACCACTACTACTACTACTACTTCACCAGTTCCTCAAGTATGTCAAGGCTGTTTATAAACTAAAAAAAACTACGGTGTACGATGAGAACAATACAATTACATCATAGCCAAAACTGAGAGAATTTTGCTCTGGCATATCTCCTTTCCTTTTCACATCTAAAAATAGTAAATAATATTGATGGGGGAGATGGAATTAATAGGTTCTGGCATTGCTGATTAAAATATAAAAACAGGATATAAAGAGCGATGGTATAGATGGCATTCAAGGTCCACTGCACAGATTTTGTGCAATTCATCATTTCACATTTTATATTCATTTTAATGTCAAACACTCAAAAATGCATTAGCTGGCGGAAATGGAAATGAAAACTTGAATTATATTATTTAATTCCAAATAGGATAAAGTCGCTATACAATTAGATTTCTTTTAAAACTGATTGCTGACACACATTGCTTAAAGTTATCGTTTCAAGCAAAAAAAAAAATAGGTTAAGTTAAACATAAAATGCAGCTTGCCAACTTTGTAAAAAGACCAGGGCTGAGTTAAATGACATGAACATAACCATTGGTTATCGCCTATTTTACACTTCACTTATTTAATAATTTAACAAAAAAATCTGGTGTGTTACATTCACACGACTTTCTCATAACGCAATTATTACAATTCTAATTCACAAATTTAAAGCAATTTTTACTACAAAAATTTGGTTGGGTTTATATTATTATATTATAAGGGTGGTAGTGATAACATATGTTTTATCTGTTAGCGCCCCTTTTTTTTGCATCCTTAGCAAAGTTTTGTAATGGTAGCTTAAACTTAAGCTAACCTCATAGGTTCCGCTAAAATAAATTTTTCCGATAAATTGTTCAAATAAAAGTGATAGGTTTTATATATGTATGAAGAAAGAAAACGAAGATCAAATAAAAACCATTAGAGAGTAGGAATAAAAGAGGGTTACTGGGACATGCAACATAGCGATCATTTTGTGCCGCGTTATGTAGTGGTTAGTTAAATAGTCCGTCTACTGCCAGGTCATTCTAGGCCTTGCATCCCTCAATTCCCAGGATCGCTTCTCCCTTTTGTGGCCATTTTGGCCCCTGTGATAGACTTAGCTAAAATGACCGTTTTCTCTTACTCCTAGAAAGAGGACCTCTCCCTGTTTTTTAGGACCCAAATAGTCTGTATGTGTGTGGGTAGACAAAGAATCTCAAAAACAAAAAATCGAAGGGTGATTAAAGTTGATTACACGACTTTACTGAACTTTTTTTTCCCAGATTTTCTTGAAAACGGCTAAAAAGTTTTTCCCAGGATAATTAATTTTTTGGGGGGAGTTCTTGGAGGAATAGTAGCGTTTAGATTTCCACTACAGTATTACTTCAACAGAATCTAAAATCCTAACTTTGCAGAAAATTGCCAATTTACAGAACAGGTTTTGAATTTTTGAAAGTTTTTCTAAAACTATTATAAACTCTCTTTCCTTTAAACTTGGAATATATAAACCTCCGAAAAAAAATTGATTTAAGGTGGTTTTGCAGAATTTTCGGCGCTTTAAAAATTTCAAATATTATTTAAGGTTGGCTACAATATTATTGGCTCTCCTCTTCTGAAGGACTTGTATTCACTTCTGAGTATCTGTCTGGGTAAATATTTGTCTCCCCCACCAATCTCCCTCATATCTATTTTATGACAAGCGAATAAAATTTGAACTTAAAAGAAAAATTTTGTCATTTTATACATAATTCTATTAAGAGAAGTAAGGGGAAAGTCGTGTGAGTGTTTCACACCAGATTTTACACACTCACACACACACACACAACAAACAGAGATTTTAAAATTTTAAAAGAGAAAAAGAGAAAAAATTAATTACAAATTAAAGGAAGTGAGAAAGAGGAATGAATATAAATGCAATGGATAAAAAATTCGAACAGGATGTGTGAGTAGTTTAAGTACAGCTTCTCAGAACAGGTTTCTATTTATTTATTTATTTCATTTTTTTTTTTTATGTTTACTTTCAAAAACCAGTTTAAATTACCAAAACTTTATTACATCATTATCCTTCAACTTATTTTGATGACTAATATTACTTCCATTATTATTTATAGCTATAATACTATAAATATAATAAGACATTAATTATTTTCCCTTTTTTTCATAAATATTTCTTCCCACAGTAATAACGGAATATTATAGGAACAAATAGGATTGCATAGAATATTCTCTACAAAAAAAAAAAAAAAAAGAAAGACATTTTCAGATTTTATAATATTCAATCGAAACTTTCTTGAATCGGAAATCTTTCTTTGGAAAAAAACAGAACCGATTGTTATACAAGTTTAAACTGCTTATGTGTAACGTTCTTCTAAAAGTACCATTTCAGTACAATGTATGGTTTTTACCATCTATTTAATGTTAACATACATAGAAGTATTGCTAGAAATCCAAATTCGAAGATAATAGGTAGCAAGTAGTAGGTATTTTACAGAATCTGTTTATTTATTTTTAGCTTCTCTTACTTCAGTAAGAGGAAGTATTGTAATCGTGCCAAATTTTCGATATCGAGTTTTCACCGGAAATGTCCGTTTTCAAGTCCCCTGAGTCCAAAAAAGTGGTTTTTAGCAAATGGTGTGTATGTATGTATGTATGTATATGTATGTATGTGAACAGCATAGCTCAAAAACAAAAAAATCGCTGGAAGTTCAAACTTGATATTCCGTTTAGGTATCACCATGGGAACTGATAGTAGGTCAGTGGTCAATATTCCTCAACCGGAAGTACCACATTCCTGAATAGTTTTTTTCACTTTTTTGAAATGGCTCCAACGATTTTCTTTAAACTTGATATATCAACTACACTTACAAAGATCTACAATTTTTTAGTTGAAACATTTCTCCAGTAAAATGCATTCAAGGGCACTTTTAGCGGAGGGGGGTGGTGGAAACATGCCGATAACTGTATAGAAGGGCGGCATGTAAGCCAATCCTCTAAAGTCCTATTTCAGTTTACTATACAATTCTGTCATCTATACAATATTAATTAGAATTAAATGTGTTGTTGGAAATTCCGAGTTTGAAAAAAAAAAAAAAATCGGATGACCGGAAGTGCGATTTTTACTATAATGTATTTTTCTGTTTTCTGGTAATTTTACTTTCTTGCAATTTTCATAAAAATGGCTTGGACGATTTTCTTTAAATTTTGAATATCATCTACACATGCAAAGATCTATAATTTAATTATAAATAAATAGATGTCCAAAATTCCGAGTTTCAAGAAAATAAGTAAACCGGAAGTGCGTTTTTTTTTTAATTTTTTTTTCAGTTTTCGACGAACTCCAACGAATTTCAACAACTTTGGTATACAAACTATAAAATTTGTCAATTACAATTTTGAAAACTGGAGTAAGAGATTGTGTGAGTGTTTCACACCAGATTTTTTTTTTTTTTTTTGAATGAAGATACGAAAACTTTTTTGATCCAATTCGATGATAATAAACATTTGTTGACGACCAGTATAACTGGGTAACAATCTATGAGAATATATGGTCCTAGGGAGAAAACGCCCACTTCCGTTAATTCAGTTTATTATTATTGTTCCATTTAAAAGCTCAATTTATTTAATAAATATTAGCCCTTGTTAGAAAAGGGTGGAGCCCATTGACCCCTAGGGATTGTATACAATTATTAATTTTTAAGTATCTTTCGAGATATTTCTTGGCTTACATGCCGCCCTTCTACACAGTTATCGGATGTTTCCACCATTATTAAAGTTTTCATGGAAGATCTCGCTAAGGACAAGATCAAATTTACAACTTTATTTGTCTTCTATATAGGGTGTCCCATTTAAACGGGCCACTTTTGAAATAACTCCTAAACGAAGCAAGATATCTAAAAAGTGAACATAACGTTTGTTGAAGTATTTTCGCTGTAGTTTATGATGGTGTTAATGTTTTTTAACTTTATTGCTGCCTTACACCTTAAATCGGTGTTGAAAGTGGCGATTTCCTTTTGACCCCCACTTTTTAGTACTGTATTGATAAAATGAAGAAAAATACCGTTAATTTCACTTCAATATTTCAAACAGTTGCCGAGATATTCAACCTGAAGAATCAATTTTCGTCGTTTTTTCCTATTTTTCTGTTTCGTAAATAAAATTAAAAGCGGATTTTCTTATTGATTTCGAATAAATAAGAGAGTTCAAATGCTGATAAAACTTAAAAGATATTTTAAAACCATAAGGTACTTAAAAAAATCAGGTAAAACATCATTAAAACAAAACAATTTTCCAGTTTATTTACAAAAATTGATAAAAAAATATTTCCTATATATTAAAAATGATTTCCTCGGCTTAAACGGCATAAGCGAGTCGCTGCCCAACATATGAAGTTGCTAATCGTCAAAAATGTCTGCCGAAATTGCTAGGCAGGTTTGGATTAAGTCTTCTCTAAGGGCTTTTGGAGTTGTAGGTTAGTTGGCATAAATTTTTTCTTTGAGATATCCCCAAACAAAGAAATCAAGAGGGCTTAAATCTGGCGATCTGAAAGGCCAGGTTGCCCGGTCCCTGTTTCTCGATCCAGCGGTTACTGAACATTTGTTCTGTAAATGTTTGTTGCGGAATGGTTGAAGACAAAACTGTTGGCCCATACTTTCCGCCAGGAAACTTAAATAGGCAAGAATAGGCTAATTTTAGAAAATCCGCTTTTAATTTAGTTTACAAAACAGAAAAAATAAGAGAAAGTAAAAAAACGAAGAAAATTGAATCTTTATGATTGAATATCTCGGCAATAGTTAGAAATATTGAAGTGAAATTAATGGCCTTTTTCTTCATATTTAATAGTTTTCAATACACTAGTAAAACTGGTGTGAAAGAGTCAAACATCTTTCTCTTACTCCAGTTCTCAAAAAATTTTATGGTTTGTGTATCAAATTTAATGAAATTCTGAAAAAACTGTTCAGTAAAAGTGCACTTCCGGTTTCTAATTTTCTTAAAACTCGGAATTTTGGCCCATCTATTTATTTCAAATTAATTTTGTTTGGATGATAGAATTATATAATCAACTTTGAGAGCATTATAGAGAAAAACATAACCCCACCCCTCCACTATAAAAGCTCTAAATGAATTTTCCCAAAGAAATGTTTTAAATAAAAGTTGTAGATCTTTGCATTTTTAGTTTATATAGGAAGTTTCAAGAAAATCGTCGGAGGTATTTTAGAGAAAATCGCGAAAAAGTGAAAAAAATCACTTCTGTAAAGTGGTAAAGTAAACGCTCTTCCGTCCATCCGATTTTTTTTCAAACTCGGAATTTCAACAACACATTTAATTCTAATTAATATTATTTAGATAACAGAATTGTATAGTAAACTGAAATAGCATTTTAGAGGACAACCCACTACCCCCGTCCCCTAAAAGTGCCCTTAAATGCATTTTCACAGGAAAAAATTTCAAATAAAAATTGTAGATCTTTGTATGTGTAGTTGATACTGCAAGTTTAAAGAAAATCGTTGAAGCCGTTTTTGAAAAAAATTCAAAAAAGTGAAAAAACTATTCAGTAAAGTGGTACTTCCGGTTGAGGAATTTTGACCGCTGTCCTACTGTCAGATCCCATGGTGATACCTAAACGGAATATCAAGTTTGAACTTCCTGCGATTTTTCGTTTTTGAGCTATGCTGTTTACATGCATACATATCGTGTATATACACACACACACAGACTATTTGCTAAATCCACTTTTTTGGACTCATGGGACCTCAAAACAATATTTCCGCTGAAAACTCGATATCGAAAATTTGACACGATTACAATACTTCTTACTAGGAGTAAGAGAAAGTAAAAAGTGGGGCTCAAAAGGAAATCGCCACTTTCTACCACCGATTTAAGGTGTAAGGTGGCAATAAAATCAAAAAAACATTAACACCATCATAAACTAGAGCGAAAATACTTCAACAAACGTTATGTTCACTTTTTAGATAGATATCTTGCTTCGTTTAAGAGTTATTTCAAAAGTGGCCCGTTTAAATGGGACACCTTGTATATGACTTTCGTAATATATTTTACGTTTTATTCTGAATCTTAAGGTGATATTACATGAATGAGTTTGGGTGATTTCAAAAGGCCCAAAAATAATTGTAAATTGAATATTTCACGTAACAAAAAAGAGTAAGAGAAGGTAAAAATGAATTGTTGTGGGTCTGTAGTGCTGGGCAAAAATGGTTGAATGCTTCCATTTTTATTTCTGCCGCGTCTGTAGACTATACAATCTCAGCAAAAATGTTATACAATTGATTACCCCGTTAAGGAAGAGAGATTATGATATTCTCTAAAAGGTTAATGTCTTGAAACAATGCATTTACTATAAACAGGAAAATGTAAAATCTAATTTGAAAGAATCAAGACATTATTCTAATTCTTGAAGTTCTCATCACATAAAATGGAAATTACCTTAAAATTTTACCATATACTAGAGGTTCTCAGTACTACATCATAAACAATATTTTTTGAAAAAACAAAATTTAAATGAAGTTTTTTTTTACTACGCCATCATTGGTCGCGGCTATTCAGCCATTCGACGTGGAGCTTCCCAATACAATACCGATTTCTCTATTGGTCTGATATTAATATAATTAATAAAAATATTATTATTCCTCAGGTCCTCTAACACTCACATATGTCAAGGTTCTGTGATGTCAAAGTTTCCCCTCCGCATAAGACGCAGGATGGGTCCGTCACCACTCCAATTCGATGGAGATGGGCCTGGTAAATAGTCGTGCCCAGTTAGCATGCGGAAGCAAGCCACACTCCGATTCTTCTCGGTAAATCGAGGGGAATGCGTCCTCATGGTTCAACAAGTGCTTGCCATTGCTTTCTTCCGCTCTAGATTTGTGAGTCTATTTATTTGAAACATGGAGGGCGTGGGTATGTGGCGTCTCCATCGCCCACCCTTCGGGGTGCAATCAGCCTCTGGCTCTCCAGGTTGGGGAATCTCTCACCCCCACCTAATCCAATCCTGATCCTTTCCCCTTGCAGGGTTGCCTGTAAGTTACCTGGGTTACTGTAACCCTTGTACTTGAGGCAATGGACAGGAATCAGTAGATAGAATCTGTAGATCCATCGGGCGTGCGATCAGTCACGCTAGCTCGTTAGAGTTGAAATACTGAACTACGGGCGCAAGCTAGTTTCCGAGCCAATTGCTGGCAATTGAGGTAGGATTCGTAGTAGCCGTGCTTTAATCAATAACTCCAATGACCGAGGTCATGAGTTGAACGGGAGGAGTCTCGCAATATAAATTAAACCCCGGAGCCAGCCCGTAGCTGGAAGCGCATTTGCTGGATGTGCGCGGTTTACCAGAGCCTGCTAGGGAGTGCCTTCTCTAGCTTCTGGGAATGGAGTGTGACCACTATGTGGGATCACTCTGCGCGCTGGTTGAATGTATCTCAACATCACTAAAAGTCATCAAAAACACTAAAAGTCTTTCCATGGTAATGACATCCTCTTCTTGTTAAACGATCCCGTTGCTTGCAACACCAAGTACCAAGAGAAAAAAGGGGTATACAGGAAGAATGTCCGTTTAAAGGTATTCATTGAGACAGGGCGTGTCCGACTGAACCATCTCCGCCCATTTCTTTGCCAACTGAGCAGCCACGTCATAGAATACAATAAGTTTTCCAAAACAATTCTTTCCAACAACGTTCAACCTTAAAATACAATTAATTATATGACACTTCTATAACTACGGACATATTTGTTGTTAAAAGTAAAATTTGTAGAGTTTAATAAACTAAAACATAAAATACGGAACTGAAAAATCAAAAATTTTGCTGAGTTTTTAGAAACCGATTGCAAAACTGTTTGTTTTGAGTTATTAAAATAATAAAATATAAAGCAGTAAACCGGAAAAAAAAAAACTGTTCAGTAAATATGCACTTCCGGTCAAACGATTGCATAGTAAACTAAAATTGCATTTTTGAGGAAAGCATAACCCCACTCCCCCACACCAATAAAGGCCCCCTTGAATTTTCCCACAGAAATGTTTCAAATAAAATTTATAGCTCTTAATAAGTGTACGTGATATTTCATGTTTTTATTTTTTTTTAAAAAAAGGGGCCATTTTTTAAAAAAATAACAACTAAAAAAACTGACCAGTTAATTCTGTAATGTGGAACTTCCGGTGAGTAATACTGACATATATAACTTTCTTTCCGGATCCCATTTTGATACCCAACAAAAATGGAATGTCAAATTTGAATTAGCAGCGATATTTCATTTTTGGGCTATGTTGTACACGTACACGTATACCTACATTCACATATATTATTATATTCTGTGAAAGAGCGAGAAATATTCTCTAAAAAAAAAAAAAAACACTTTTTCGAACTGAAGGAACCTTAAAAAACCTGTATTTCTAGCGGAAAATACGATATCAAAAATTTAACACGATCCTGTTTTATTGCATTTACGAAAGTTATAATTGACGAATCGTTTTCAAATGTACTAGTTGACTTCAATGTTATCTTAATGGGGAAATTTAAATTTAATAAAATTATTGTTTCCAGGAAATCAATAACCATAAAATTAACCTCCTTAAATGAATTTTAGTCTGAATAAAGTTTTCAAACAAAATATCGCAAAAAGAGTCTCTGTATTTATAGTTAATTATCAAAAATTTAATGAAATATGTCTGGAGAAAATCGCTAGTAAAAACTGATTCAGTGATTCCGGTTGTAAAAGTTTTACGCTATGCTGATAGCAAAATTTGCTGATAAATTCTGATAACAAAAACAGTCTCTCTACTGTTTTTCTAAAAACCACTTTTCGTACTCAAGAGACCTCAAAACATGTAAATTGATCTGGCAAAAATCGATATCGAAAATTTTTGAGAGGGTTCGCAATATTAGGGAAAGTAAAAAAAATGAAAATAAATAATAATAATAATAATAATAATAATAATGTGAAGGCAACAATAAGAATAACATAAAATGAACAAAAAATAATTGATTGTCTTTGTTAATTTCTACGGACGATTTTGAAACGATTTTTTTTTAACATAAATAAAATGTATTAAAATTAAACATACCTGTCCTGGATAGTAACGAGACATCTTCTTTGATTTTTACTTGCTTGGTCTCCTGTAGCAAAAAAAATTAAAAGTAAAAATTTGCCACTGAATTTAAATAATTAAAAGAGCACAAAATAAACTAGTGAACAATAAGTAATTCGTACTTGAAGATATAATAAATTGTTTAATACTGGTGCAATGAATGGGATAGCGTCCCTTTTTTTTTTAGACTAACTGTACGTCTGGATGTCTGGATGCTGAATAACAAGGTTAGAGTAGGTAATCCCTTCTTCTAATTGTACAGAATTGTTAGGTGGCTTACAATGATGTGTGTGGAGGGGATCAGACCTCGATTCTATAATGTCGTGACATCATTGTGAGTCAGCCTTTCTATTTCTTTTTTTTTTTTTGTATTATTATTATAGGAATGGTGGGGGAAAAGCAGACTGCAACATTCTCTCAAACTATGAGGAAGGTCATGATACAAACAGAGAAGTTAAAAGAGGGGGTACCGGCTAAAAGAAAAAAAATGCTGTCTGTATACTTCTGAATGCAGTTTTATTAAAACATTATTGAAGTATAAACATGTTTAAATTTAAGTTTTTAGTATTCGGCTATTTTAGTTTATTTTATCTCTGTTTATTGTTACATGTATGTATAGTAACACAATTCTCTCTGGGAAAATTATCTGATCAAGGTTTCATACATTTACAAGTTTTATACATTAACAAAATTAACTGACCAGCGGATGGTTTACACTTTGACCTTTATAAAATATAAAATGAATTATCTACAAACTTATGATTAAAAATTGTAAATATTTCAATTAAAAAAAAAAAAAAATCAGCTTTAAATATCTTGTTATAATAGAAGGAAATTTTTCAAAATATAATTTTTTGTTTGTTTACCTCTAGCTAGAGATAATTTATTCCTGCTTGCATTACAAGTGTATTAACATGCTTATTAATATAATTCAATTAATTACAGTAACATTAATTTTGAACTTAATTATCAATATATATAAATCTAGTAACTTAGTGGGAATACATTATTAATTATGCCTATAAAGATACAGTAATCACAACTTTAATAATAATAATAATAGAATAAGAATAAAACTTTATTAGAAGCTGGCCAAGCATTATTACCAGTCAAGGAACTATAAGACTTTCTGAAACTTGGAGGGCCGATCTTCTCTCCCATTGTCTGCAGTTAAAGATTACGTGATCTGATGTCTGCACACTTTCTTCATCACAAGTGGCTGGTTCCAGCCTCTTAATAGTTTTAGCCGATACAAAAACTGGTTAAATGAGCCATATACTGTTAAATATAGATTCACTTTATATTTTGGTCGGTAATGTTCATTAGCTTCCAGCCTTTCTTTGATTTAAAGCTTCCAAAGTGATTCTACTATTGATTTATTTGCATTCATCTTGTGATCCGTCAACCCCTCGTGAGCTTTCACTTTGACGATTCCCAATTTCCATATTGAGTATTTCATTCATATTTTTTTTTTTTTTTTTTTTTAATTTAAAGCGCGTCAACATCTATGGTCATTGGCGCCCAGAGCCTTCTCTGTGTACTGCCGGCCTCCGGAGAGTGTTCTCTCGTTACAGACAACACTATCCATCACCGGTCAGTGAGCTGTAGGGGCTCCTAGCAAGAAAAAATCTAATGGCACTGCTGGACTCGAACCCGCGTCCTCCGCGTGGGAGTCCAGTACGCTAACCACTGAGCTAATCCCTTCCCTGATTTCATTAATGTTACTTTTTAATTTTATTTATTAGGCACGAATTGCTTACCAGTTTAGAATTAATTAGCCTCATTATATCTGTCTGTATGACGTACCTCTTCTTCTGAATATTATGTGTGAGAATCCTAACCTTTACTAACCTATATATTTGCCATCAACAATAAATTTGTTTAAATAAGAATTCCAAACAAACAAACAAAAAAAAAAACAGCGCTTTTATTCTCACAAAATTTGTTTCCATCATTGTATATAGTAATAATATCGGTGTTGGTCATCAAAAATTTGTTAATTTTTACGAGTTGAAGTGGTATTCCCCAGGTGAAGGTGATTTTTTTTCCTTGCCAATTGGTGCATTCCATTTGTTAACAGAAACTACTTAATTAGTTATTACTTCTAATTTGAATAGAATGGGTGTGATACTAGCAACTTTATACTTCAAAAATACGTAGAACAAAATGTAACAAGTACCTTTTTGATGAGTATTATAAACAGGTTTTGTAAAACAATGGATAAAGATAGTGAGATCCGGTCTTAAAAAATAAAAAATAAAAAGCTTATATTTTTGCCAACGTTTCGACAAATATATTGTCTTTATTAAGGCATAAAATTAAGAATTGTTAAAAAATCTTCAAAACATGACAAATTTAACTTGTATTTAGAAAAAAATTTAAGTTAAATTTGTCATGTTTTGAAGATTTTTTTTAACAATTCTTAATTTTATGCCTCGATAAAGACACGAGAAATATACAGCCTATTTTTTTTTTTCTCACAATTTCATATCGTTTAAAACATTTCAACATAAATACTTTTGACATACAAATAAAAAAAATTAAAAAAAATATTTACATAACCCAGTTAATTACTATATAATTTTTAATAAATAATTATATATTATTTTTTAAAAAGTGAAATAAGATTATCATACCTTTTTAGTAGATTTAAAGGGAACGGCGCCACATTAAAGTAATTAATATTTATTAGTAACGTCTAGCATAGATATTATCACTGTGTTTATTAAATAAGTCGGATACTTTTCATGTATTTGTGTCAATAATTAAGGTGTAAAATGGTGAATAAATGTTGAATATTTAGTTGAGTCTGTAATGCTGGATTTACTTTTACGATTTTATGCTTCATTTGTTTTGAAATTCTGACCGATTTCGGATTCTCATTCATCGCAGAGTTAGGCTATCAATCAATTCTGTAGAGAGTTGAGTGCGTTCTATCAAGCACCACACTGATTGATTTTGATTGATTAATAACAATCAATCAGTGTGTTGCGTGATAGAACCGTAACGCTGAAGTTCAACTCTCTACACGAATAGATTGATAGCCCTATTGGTCGACAAGCATCCGAAACCTGGTCAGAACGATAGATAAAATCATAGATGGTAAATAGATTTTTCAAAACAAGATTATTACAAGTATCTCTGGGCAATTCACTCCAGAACTTTATGAATTTCTCGTACTGTAAAACTTGTAATTGGAGTTTTTTTTTAAACTTGAAAGTTTGGCTAAACGCATAGTAACCTTTGGTATAGTGTAGGTGATGAAGAATCATATAACATTTGGAAATGTTACAATGGCATTTCAAAACAATGGATTTCAATCGACACTTTCCAGTGGCTCTTCCTGATGATGCCTAAAAGAAGTATCGAATTTTACAGTACCTGTGTTTATTTTCATTTTTAAATGTGCTGTTCTTTCTCTCTCTGTTTCATCACTCCTTTTCTCTCTCTCTCAAACACACACACACACACACACACACATTCTTTAAAACATTTTTTCTAATTCAGAGGACAACTTCAATCCCGTAGAGAATAAATTTTAAACCGTTTTCGTTCCATAGTTCTGCATTGGGAAAACACATTCAAAAAAATATAGCCAGAAAAAAAAACACGTCGTTTCAATGATTTTAGAAGGAATATCATCAATATCCTTACTATTAAGAATTATTGAGATTTTTCTAAAATTTATTTTAAGTACAGAAGATTCTGAACCCCTGATTATTATAAATCATGGTTTTTAATTTAGGATGTGTAACATATGTAAGAAGCTATATGTAAGATCGGTTTATATGACTTTAAGGGCTGGTGATAATGTGGGATGTAGGCATATTTAAAGCAAGGTGCTGCTGATATCAATGTTCTTCTTGCAAAGAGTATGTATATAGTAGAATCACAATAGTAAACGAATACCGTGAAGATACGAAATCTTTCGTTAACAATAAATATCTAAAGCAACGCTAGATGCAAGGATAAAGAGGTTTTTGGAATGTGATTAACAATTAGCGTCGTTTCGTATCGCAAATGTATTTCGTTCAGATTACAAGTCAGAAATCAGTTAACTCCGTTTTTTTTTTAACCAGTGATTGTTAGGTTTCTTAAACTAGTACTTAGGGTTTTTCGAGGGAAGTGAATGAACTTAGACCATAAGTAGCCCACTGAGTGTGTAAACTGACATTTTGCTCTATGCAAATCTATATTATCACACGAAAGCCGGTCAATGACCACAAAATATAACAACACTATCACGGAAAACATAAGTCTCTGATATTTACCAGCTCTGCGGATATAATCACAACAAATTTAGTGTTAATATGGGATTGATGAGAGATAAAGTCGAAAAACACTTATGGTCTAAGTTCATTCACCTTTCTCTTGAAAGTCCCCGAGTTACTATAACTAAGCAACACAACAGTCACCAGTAAAAAAAAAAAAAAAAATACAAGAGTAACTCAAATCCATAATATAAGGAAAAATAATCTAAATATTAAAAAACAAATTAACCTAAATATTTCAATAATAATAATAATAATAATAAAAAATCTCGGGGAAATGAAAGTTCATTGGCCTTTTCAAGGTAGTGAGGGAATCAACCGTAGAAGGTAGACGAAAGTTTCTCCTACGTAATGTAAATGGCGCGAAACAAGTGGTCACGTTTTTATGCGCCAATTGTTTACTCATTATTGATGGAGTGAATAAAGAATTATACGGATAATAAAAATGGCCATGGCACGTGTGTGTGTGTGTGTGTGTGTGTGTATGTATGTGTGTGTGTGTGCGCAACAAACCTTATAGTCAATGGTGTTGCTATTTTATTTTACACCCACACTGACCATTTGTAGGTATTTTTAGATTTGCTAGTTTGTTAGTATAAAGTGGGGCAATGCATTCTATTGATCCCTACTACACTAATTCTCCGCACACAAGAGGTGGCTCCTTTCAAAATCATGAAATCCTAATACAGTTTGTGTGTTCTAGTTAATAAAATTCTTCTTTTTGAAGATTTTTTTTTTTTTTATATTCCCTCAATACAGGCGTAGACTACAAAATCCATCGCCAAACAATTTCAAACAGCACTCCACAGATCCTAGAATTATCTAGGAAGTTCCAAATGCACACTCACAATTGTATTTACCTTCTTGAAAGTATGAAAGGTGACGAAAGGGCACTGTTATCTAAGGAACGTTTTTATTTCAGTAAAAGGGAAGTATGGCGATCATGTCGAATTTTCGCGAATTAAAGTTTCACAGGTTTTGGGTTTTGCTGAGTACAAAAAAAATATGTGTACGTGATCAAATTATCCAAGAAAGAAAAATCGCAGCAAGTTTTGAAACCTGGTTTTCCATTTTTAGGTAATATCACCGCATCTTGACACGAAAGTTCGAACAAAATCCCGACCAACAAGAGATGAGAATTTACTAAATGATTTTTTGTTTTCCCAGTTTTTCTTTAAGCTTCGTATACATAAGTACATAAATAACTACGACTTGTATTTGAAACATTTTCCCAAGGGGAAATCCTCTACACTACAATGTATATAAAGTTAATAAATCCATAACATTCGTAGCATTGATAGAATTTCAAATTTGAAGAAAATCGGTTAACGGAGGAAGTGCGGACCTTACAGAATCTATTTTTACTTTCTCTTACTCCTAGTAAGAGGAAGTATTGTAATCGTGTCAAATTTTCGATATCGAGTTTTCACCGGAAATATCCGTTTTAAAGTCCCCTGAGTGTGTGTGTGTATTGCATAGCTCAAAAACGAAAAACCGTAGAAAGTTTAAACTTGATATTCCGTTCAGGTATCACCATGGCATCTGACAGTGGGTCATCTGTCAAAATTCCTCAACCGGAATACCACTTTACTAGTTTTTTTTTTTTTTTTTTTTTTTTTTTTTTTTTTTTTTTTTTTTTTTTTGGTTTTCTTCAAACGTAGTATACCAACTATACATTGAAAGAGCTACAACTTTTATTTAAAACGTTTCTCTAAGAAAATTCATTTAAGGGCAGTTATGGGGGAGGGGTGGGGCTAGGTTTTCAGCTAAAGTGCTATTTCAGTTTATTAACCAATTCTAGCATCTAAATAATGTTAATTAAAATTGAATATGTTGTTGAAATTCTGAGTTTGAAAAAAAAATCGGATAACCGGAAGTGCGTTAACTTTACCACTTTACTAAATGATTTTTTCACTTTTCTGCGGGTTTCTCAAAAATGTCTCCGTCAATTTTCTTGAAACTTCTTAGATAAACTAAACATACAAAGACCTACAACATTTATTTAAAACATTTCTCTGGGAAAATTCATTTAAGGGCACTTTTGGAGGAGGGGTGATGTTATGTTTTTCTCTAAAGTGCTGTCATAGTTGATTATACAATTCTATCATTCAAACAGAGTTAATTAGAAATAAATAGATGGCTAAATTCCGACTTTCAAGAAAATTAGTAAACCGGAAGTGCCCTTTTTAATGAACAGTTTTTTCAGTTTTCGACGAATTTCATTAAATTTGGTACACAACTATAAAATTTTTCAATTATAATTTTGAGAACTGGAGTAAAAGAAAGTTGTGTGAGTGTTTCACATCAGATTTTTTTTTTTTTTAGTATTTTGCTATTTTCTCGCAAATGACTACCACGATATTTCTTAAACATTGGAATGGTCACTGCTCGGATAAAAGACATTTTTTTGTTTGAAATATTTCCCCCCCCAAAATAAAATTATTTTAGCCTGGTTTTGGCTGTTTGTCAGTTAGATTTAAATTTACTGCCCAAGCTTTGTTAGTTTCGACAGAGTGCGCTCCACACAAGTCGTCTCAATACCATAGCATAAATCTTGTATTTAATTTAATTAATACAATTAAATTGTATTAATTTGATGTAAGAAAAATCTGGTGTGAAACATTCACATAACTTTCTCTTACTCCAGTTTTCAAAATTATAATTGAAAAATTTTATAGTTTGTGTACCAAATTTAATGAAATTCGTCGAAAACTGAAAAAACTGTTCCGTGAAAAATTGAGAAATTTTGTAGTTTGTGTACTAAATTTGGTGAAATTCGTTGGAATTCGTCGAAAACTGAAAAAAAAAGTTCAGTAAAAGGCACTTCCGGTTTACTTATTTTCTTGAAACTCGGAATTTTGGCCATCTATTTATTTCTAATTAATTTCATTTGGATGGTAGAATTGTATAATCAACTATGATAGCACTTTAGTGGAAAACCTAACCACGACCCTCTTCCAAAAGTGCCCTTAAATGAATTTTTCCAGAGAGATATGTTTTAAATACAAGTTGTAGATCTTTGTATGTGTTGTTGTTGATATACCAAGTTTGAAGAAAATCGTCGGAGCCATTTTTGAGAAAATTGCAAGAAAGTAAAAAAATGCCAGAAAACTGAAAAATATATTTTAGTAAAAACGCACTTTCGGTTATCCGATTTTTTCAAACCCCGAATTTCAACAATGCATTTAACTCTAATTAATATTGTTTAGCTGATAGATTTGTATAGTAAACTGAAATAGCACTTTAGAAGACAACCCACCACCCCCTCTCCCCTGAAAGTGCCCTTAAATACATTTTTCCGAAGAAATGTTTCAAATAAAAATTGTAGATCTTTGTAAGTGTAGTTTATCAACTAATATACCAAGTTATATACCAAGTTTAAAGAAAATCGTTGGAGCGATTTTCGAGAAAATTGCAAAAGTGAAAAAAAAATCAGTAAAGTGGTACTTCCGGTTAAGGAATTTTGACCGCTGGCATCCTGTCGGATCCCATGGTGATACCTAAGCGGAATATCAAGATTGAAATTTCTGTGATTTTTCGTTTTTGAGCTGTTCATATACATACATACATACGTAAACAGACCATTTGCTAAAAACCACTTTTTTGGACTTAGGGGACCTCAAAACGGATATTTTCGGTGAAAACTCGAAATCGAAAATTTATACGATTACAATACTTCATCTTACTAGAGGAGTAAGAGAAAGCAAACAAGTTGTGTGTGTTTCAAACCAGATTTTTTTTTTTTTAAATTTGGTTGAATAGAAATTTTTTTTTTTCTATTTAGGAATGAAAATCATGAAGTGTACGGGGGGGGGGGAATAAATAAAAGTTTTAGAGAAAGCAATTTCTTTTTCTGTCAGTTGGTAACATGATACATGGCTGATTTGTTGTTACGTTTTTAACGAGTGGAAAGGTATCTTGTTTGCAATGAAATGCACCGCTGATTTTTTTTAATTTTAACAATATATAACCAATGCATTTTACTATTTTCTATTCAATTAGAGACACAATTATAACGGTAATAACTTTTCTTCGTTATTATTATTTTTTTAATCTAACGAGTTTCTGACGATGCAATTAGGAGAGTGTTAACGAGTTAGCAACATACATTGCTTTCTAATTTTCAAAATACACATTTTTCTTTTGACTTCTGTAATATTATTTCTTACTAGCAGTTGCATCTTAGCTTGCTAAAAAAAAATATGAAGGTATCCTATTGTATTGGGTGAATCTAAAGTATGTTTGGTGAAGATGAAAGATAAATTAGATTAGGCTTAATTAGTTTTGAATGTATTTATTAGCATGAAAGTATTTATTGGCGAGAATGGTTAAGATTAGGTTAGGTCTGTATATATGTTTTTATTTTAGGTTTAAGTACAAAAAGGAGTCGAGGAATATCAAGTACTCTACTCCTATCGGTGCGAATGTTTTTTTGGTGTGCATGTGTCATTTTGTTTGTGTGTGTATCTGAGAGTGGGACAGCATCTCGGTACAAAAGTGAACCTTTAGTGTTTAATAGTAATTTAAACAAGATAAAATAGTTTGCAAGCTATGTACAATTAGGAGCTATGGCTGTATGGCGCCAAGGCTAATGCCAAAAAAAAAAAAAACAAGGTATCCTATTGAGCTGCTCAAAAATTTGCTCTATACGAATTTAAAGTGAGTTCTCATGTTAATAATAAGAACATAACCTCTTCCAAAACCATTGTTAGAAGTTCGAAAGAAATTGGTTATACGAATGTGCGACCTTACTCAAAAGTTTTTGATTTTTTTTTAGGTTTCTTAAGAAAACATTCTCCACCGTTTTTTTCTTTAAACTACAAACCTGCCACATTTCATAACTATTTATTAAACTAGCAATTGTTTATTGGGATTTTGGCTGCATCGCTCTTAATACCATTTGTAATGGATGCCAGAAATATATTTTATTTGAAAAATATCATTATTTGAAGAATATTCTAACATTCGCTGGCAAAAAGGGTACACTCAGGTAGAAGACTACCGTTACAGAAGAGTTCATAGAACTTGGTTAGCTTTGTCTTTTGCCTTTCTCAAAGGGGAGAATTTGAACTACGAAAAGTAAGCATTCTTTCAAGAGAGGCAGTCTAAATTCTGCACTCAACCAGACCAGTCTGAATTAGACATTCAATCAGAACACTTGTCACAGGAATCACTCTCTTAAATTCAGTGTCAGTTATAAGTTAAAACATACGAGTTAAAACAATCGAGCTAGTTTCAATATACTTATAATCATATTATTGTGATATTATAAAGTATTTAAATTATTCATTTAAAGAATAATATATTTATTTCAAAAACTGTGGTGATATCTAATACTTATTGCTAATATTTCTCTCTCTTTAAAACATACAACACACAAGCCCTTTACAAACCGCTCACGCTACAAGCTACTTCAATATCACATCACACAATTAACATTTTACATTCATAATGGCGCTATAATATCAGTCATGTGTTAGGGTGCACTAGCCTGTATTTATGCTCTGAATTATACTAAAGTTACGAATTAAACTGGCCAGAATGAATAAGGATTATATAGTCATTACACTTATAAAAAGTTTACCCGATATATCGCACGAAGCTACGTGTGTTATAACCAATATCCTTCCAATCTGCATTAAAATCAAGAAGTCATGTAGACAGTATTGCAGTATAGTATTTGCATCACACCTATGCACTTGCACGGTCAGTTGGTTCTGTTGGATAACGGTATCTAACATGTAAGATAATTGTATCATTTGTTAGATAACCTAAAGTTTTAATAGGTGACACCATCCAGGGTGTTTTCTTCCAGCGTTGGAAATGGAACCAGATACAAGCTATAAGTCTGAAGAGTTCACTGATGGAAGCAAGGATATTTCTAAAGATGGTAGATGCAGCGGCGATGGTGTTAAACTGTGAGCACACCTGAGCAGTATCAACTAGCTGATTGTTGCTCCAATATATAATCCAGGCAGAAGATCTGGCAGGATCAAAAGCCTTGGAGATATTTGCTCATGAGTTATTGCCTACAAATGAAAATTAGAGGAAAATCATTATTAAAAAAAGGTTAGCAGAGTGACGCTAGATTCTTTGAAGAACACTAGCAAACCATCTTCCTCTTTTCGAAGAAGCACGGATAATCCTTGATGATTTGAATCTCGCGATACTTTTTTTTGTTGTTGTTGGGCATAATGGTACTGTTGGCAACGAGTTAGCCGACTGATTAGCAAAGGAAGCATCCAATAAACAAGCCCAACACAACTTCAAACTTATGGAATATTTGTGAATGGCAAGTAGTAAAGATAGATCTACAATTGGTATTTTATCCGTGGTAGCATGCATATTGATTTTGTTCCTGATCGGTTTCGGATTTTCATCCATCGTCAGAGCAAATTCACCAAGTTCGTATAGAGGGTTCACTTCAACGTAATGTGTCTGTTACACTCATACTTGTTGGTTATGTTACATATAATGTTTATGCTACATAACAAGGTTACATAACCTTATAACCTCCCCACATATATACAACCAACAAGTGTGAGTGTTACAGAAACATTACATTGAAGTGAACCCTCTACACGAACTTGATGAATTTGCTCTGTCGATGGATGAAAATCCGAAACCGGTTAGGAACAAAATCAATATGCATGGCTACGATGGATAAAATACCAGATGTTATCCAGCACTGCGGACCCACCCACATTTTCAATAGATCTACAAATTAAGTCAAAAGATCAAACTCCAAATTAACTTAACCTCGAGATTAAGAAACTGTCACTGACCTACAAACTATCACAGATAATTAGTGGTCATGGGAAGTTTAAAGCATATTTACAAGGAAGTCGTGTGTATTTTTTTATAGATAAGTCTAAGGAACTTCCATTATTGTTGCCTCTTTTGTGGAGTGAAAACTAGATTCAGAAGTTAATATTTTCAATTTTTACTTTCTCCTACTCCTATAGTAAGTGGAAGTATTGTATCGTGTGAAATTTTCGATATTGAGTTTTCACCGGAAATATCCATTTGAGGTCCACTGATCCCAAAAAAGTGATTTTTAGAAAATGGTCTGTGTGTGCATATGTATGTGAACAGCATAGCTCAAAAACAAAAAAAAACCATAGAAAGTTGAAACTTGATATTTTGTTTAGGTATCACTATGGAATCTGACAGTAGGTTCTCTGTCAAGATTCTTCAACCGGAAGTACTACTTTACTAGTTGGTATTTTTAATTTTTTGCGATTTTCTCAAAAATGGCTTCAACGATTTTCTTCAAACTTCCTGTATAAACTACACATACAAAGATCTACAACTTTTATTTAAAACATTTCTCTGGGAAAATTCATTTAAGGGCACTTTTAGAGGAGGGTTGGAGTTATGTTTTTTCTTAAGTGCTATCATAGTTGATTATACTATACAATTCTATCATCCAAACAAAAGTAATTAGAAATAAATAGATGGCCATAATTCCGAGTTTCAAGAAAATTAGTAAACCGGAAGTGCGCTTTTACTGAACAATTTTTTTGTGTGCAGTTTTCGAAGAATTTCATTAAATTTGATACATAAAAAAAAAAATAGTCAATAAAAAATGTATGTCAATTATAATTTTTGTCATTTATAATTTTGAGAACTGGAGTAAGAGAAAGTTATGTGGGTGTTTCACACCAGATATTTTACTAATCAAACTTACGGGACTTAAGTGTTTATTTTTAGCCAGATGTTCAATGGAATAGTAAAGTTTATGAACTTTCTTTTTAGACGCCAATTTGACCTAATAAAAGAAAAAAAACCTAATACTTTCATTGATTAGAGAAAGGTATAGTAGGGAAGATGGTGAAAGCAGGCCTATCGTTGTAAATCTTTTACAATTTTGAATTCTATTTTTTTAAGTTAACATTTTTTCTTCTTTTTTTTATGGAGCAAGAGTCTGAAATCATTTATTTTTAGCATTATATTCAAACATTTATGAATGGTTATATAAATTTAAGGCCGAGTGTTATTCATAAAAATTATTCATTTGCACAGATTACTATAAAGTAAAACTTGGAAATGATCATGATTCAGAACAAGGACACCAGAGATCGTAATAATATAATATTGTAGACTGATTCATTTACTCAGTGACGTGGTTTGATTATTAATACTATGTACACTTCATTTAGGTAAATATATTAACATAACTTTACTAACCACCTATGGTTTATTTTGCTAGAATGAAAAGTATTCAAAATACGCTCGGCAATGACTGTCTGTAAATACAATGATTACAATTCTGATTTATAAATTGTCTTCAAACTTGGTACTTTTACAAAAAGGTTTAGTTTATCGTAGAAGTACATATATATATATATATATATATATCTGGTAGTTTATCCGTTGTGGCATGCATATACCTCTTATTCCTGACCGGTTTCGGATTTTCATCCACCGTCAGAGAAAATTCGTGATGAACATTCGTGAAGATGGTTCACTTCAACGCAATTGTAATAGGATCCAAAGAAAGGGATCCGTAGCAGAGAGTTAGAGAGAGAGTGTCAGATAGAGAGAGAGAGAGAGAGAGACAAAAATAACAGGACTACTCTCTCGGACTAGAGTGGGAGATACAGCGACGGGAGATATACGAGTTATATAGCAGAGTTCACTCATCAGTCTCAACGTGTCATCTACCTTATTCTTTACCACTCTGCCATACTCTACCATTTTATTGTAAAGTCCAGGCAGTCAGTTCACTTTATTCAGTATACAGTGTTTAGCCATATTCATTATACAGTGTTCAGCAGTCATTGTTAAACCATTTTCTCTCCTTCATCATACCCATATACAATGTTTCTGTTACACTCGTCATAAAGTTGGTTTGCTTGAAGTTATAAGGTTATGTTATAACCTTACCTTATATTATAAGGTGTGTATTTAATGACATAATGGAATTATGATAAATTATGATTCAACATTAGAAAATAGTGTATAATAAATTGCATGTTTTTGAAGAATAGCTTATATTTAAATTTTAATAGTAGTGTTGTTAAATTTGCTCAGTGTTTTATCAAAAATTTCTTCGGCTGCCGACTTTACGCTTAGTCATTTTTTTTCCAATTAAGTCTCAGAAGATCGTAGCGAATCACAATTTTTTTTTTAAAGAATATTTTGTTTGCAGATTATAATAGCAAATTAGTGGTAAAGACGTTTGGGTACATAAATGAATAAAGAATTAACAAATAATTATTGACATAAATTATATATATCATATAATTAAATATCATTGAAGACATTATAATGCAATAATTTTTACAAGTTTTGAGAGCAATTCTCACGAAAAGATAATTAAATACAATTTTTTGGTAGTTCAGTAATACAATGTATTGTAGCCTTAAAATTTAATGTAAAAAAAAAAAAGGAATACAAATTTAAAATAAAAAACTAATTGTAGACGAGATATGAGATTAAAAAAATGCGGTGAAGGTTATACTATTAATAAATAAACTCTCATCCAAAAAGACTTCATTCATGGTTATTTTTTACAATGTTAATATTCAAGGAGATAGTACTAAGGTGAAAAGTGAACGGAAATTTACAAAAACGGAAAAAAATAAAAAAGTAAAATACTATTAGAGAGTTCAATGAACTGAAACTAGGGCCCCCTCCTATAAATATACAGCTGGTTTCCAATTTGCAACAGATTTACATTATATCTATGAAGAAGATCTTGTTTGCCTTCTAATATAATAAAATTCAGTATTGATTTACTATTGGTAACAGGCGGTACTTGTTACATATTTTTTGCCGTGTTTTTTTTTCTATTGACCTATATATTTAGGATGCCCAATACTTTCGGTGACCCTCACTGTAATACACCAAAAGTTTTGTATTTAAACAATTTCAACAAGCAATGAATCATTTTTTTCTAAGCCTACTTTTAATTATTTAAAGATTTACATATATAATTTTTTACAGCCTTGCGTTATTGAAACCCTTCTCAACTTTTTACTTTCTCTTATTGTTTATTCTTCTAGTGAGAGGAAGTATTGCAATCGTGTAAATTTTCGACCGGAAATATATGTCTGAGGTCCCCTGAGTCCAAAAAAAAAGTGGTTCTTAGAACTTGATCTGTGTGTCAGTCTCTGAGTACCTGTGGTCAGCATAACTCAAAAAATAGAAAACCGTAGAATGTTCATATTTGATATTTAGATTACATAATACTGTCGGGGGGGGGGGTTCGAAGTTTGATCAATATCAGTCAACCGGAAGTACATAATTATTATTATTTGTCTATGTGGAGGGAACAAACCCTACGCCATCCAAAGCCTCACTGGGCCCATTTAGCTACCCCATGAAAAACAACAGCAAACCGGGTCTAGAACTAAAATCCAGACCCGGATCTAATCCATCTAAGATTCAAGGCAGTCCGAATAAATCGGAAATAACCTTAAGCGGAAATAGCCTAAGCTCTTCCACAGACATCCTATTCCGACCAAAGGACCTGAAACACAACCCTGGCAATCAGTCATAAGATGGATGGGTGTTTCCTCCTCTGTCTCACAGACTTTACAAAATGGATCCGGCATGAGCCCCATTATGTAGAGATGTCTCCTTAAACCACAATGTCCAGTAAGAGATCCAACCGAATGCCTGAGAGAGTGCCGTGAAAAACACAGCAACGTCTCACTAATGGCTTTGCCCGGACCCCCGATGAGCATTTTGGACTGTCGAAAACCAACTGAGCTCATCCATAAGGATGAATGCTGTGAAGCTATCCATGTCTGGAAGTCTGACAGGCATGTGCCAGAAGACACGCCAACAGCAGGCTTGGAACGAATGAAAGGAAGAGAGGCGCCTAATTTGGCAAACCTATCCACCTCCTCATTCCCAAAAATTCCCATGTGACCTGGCACCCAGACTAGAAGAACATCATTCAGAGAAGAAAGCTCTTCCAGTCTTTTAGAACATTCTAACACCAACCTGGAAGTGAAGACACATGAACTCAGCGCCTTCAGCGCAGCCTGGATGTCCGAGCAGATACAAACACGTTTAAAGTTAGTGTTACATACCCTCTCATCCAAGACACAACAAAGAATAGCATAAACCTCAGTCTGGAAGACTGTGGTCCATTCACCAAGAGATACTGCCAAATGATCTCCGCTCTCAAAATAGACCGCAGCTACAGACCTACCATCCATTCTGGAACCGCCTGTGTAACACTGGAAGTGATTATCAGGTATCACACCAGACGGACCCAATCTTGACCAATCTTCCCTAGAGGGTAACCTGACACTGTAAGAATGCTCGAAAACAAAAGTCTTCAACATTCTATCAGAGGGAAAACCTGTAACAGGAACCTTCAAAAGCATCTCGCGATCATATCGCTTACCCTGCCAAAAACCTGCCTGTTTACTTCTATAACAGGCTTTCATAACCGGAAGTACAACTTTCCTGAAAGGATTTTTCAGGTTTTTTTTTGCCACTTTTTCGAAACTAGCTCCAACAATTTTCTTCAAACTATATTACGTACATACACTATATTTTTGAAATTTTTCTCAGGAAAATTCACTTGAGAGAGATTATGGAAGATTCTTCTCGACCGTTCTTAAATAATGGATAAGGATTGTGAGATTCGGTCTTCTTTTTAAAAATAAAAAAACAACTTAAATTTTTGCCAACGTTTCAACAATTATATTATCTTTATTAAAGCATAATTCTTTCCATTATTCATTCATTCTTTCATTATTCATTGTTCATTATTTTCTGTGTTGTTGAGGTATTCTCAACCTTTTTTTTTCCTTAAAATATACATAAGTTTAAGTTGCCATGTTTTGAAGATTTTTTAACATTTCTTATTTTTACGCCTTGATAAAGACAATATAATTGTCAAAACGTTGGCAAAAATTTAAGTTTCATTTTTTTTATTTTTAAACAGAAGACCGAATCTCACAATCCTTATCCATCATTTAAGAGGGATTTTGGGATAGCGTAGGATTGTTTTCCATTAACGTGCCATTTCAATTTATTATACTATTTTATCATCTACATCATAGGTTCCCAAAGTGGTTCCTGCGGACTCTTGGGGGGTCCTTGTGATCGCTGAGGGGGTCTGTAGCAAATTAAAATTAATTTGAGGGTGCGTGGACAACATCGGGCGGGTCCGCGAAAGATTTACTTTAAAGCAAAATAATGGTTACCAATTTTCATTATTATGAAAGTTAAAATAAATAACAATAAATAGATTGATAGCTATTTTTGCATTGATTAGCGAGTAAAATGTTAAGTATAGATAGGTACAAAAATACAAGTAATGACAACCATTGTACGGTGGGGGTTGTGAGGCCGTCTATCCACATATCTATGCAGGTTTAAACAGGAACGGAATCTCGCCGCTAAATACAATAACTTGTCTAGAATATGGTACTATAAAAGAGTCTTGCATCTATTCATAAGAATCCATACCAATACAGGAGCAATTTTTTGAATTATCCACATATGAGGAACTTAAACCACTGTATGAACATGGACACCACAAATTCTGGTTACAAAAACGAGATAACAATTTTATATCCAGAAAGAAAATAAGTTGGTAACGTTTCTATTATGTTATGTAGAGTTATTTCACTTAGGGGTTCATGGTCAGGTTTTCGTTATAAGAAGGGTCCATGGTCATGGAAGTTTGGAAATCATTGATCTATATGATTATTAATTACAGTTAAATATGATACTAAAATTCCGATTTTGAAGAAAAATCAATCCACTGGAAGGCAATTATACTGAACAGTTCTTTCAGTTTTTTACGACTTTTCCCATAAAGACATCAACGGGTGTTTCATTATTCTTGATGTACTAACCATACACACATAGAGACCTATCGTTTTTGTTTGAAACTGTTTTCCGACTAAATTCATTTAAGGGGGATTTTTTTAGGGGAGCGGAAGTTATGCATTTCTCTATAGTGTCCTTTCAATTTGTTATATGACTCTACCACTTAGATACTATTAATTACAATTAAATGTGCCCAAGTTCCAAATTTGAAGAAACTTCGTTTACCGGAACTAAGACATTACTAAACAGGTTTTTTCAGTATTCTGCGATTTTCTCCATAAAGATATCAACGGGTTTCATTTAACTTGAGACACTAGCTATATTTACTCGAAACTTGTGATAGAAACCTAGCTATGATAGAGACCTATCATTTTTGTTTGAAACTTTTCCCTAGAAAATTGATTTTTGAAAGGTTCTAAGGGGCTGAAAGGTTAAGCTGCCTCGAAAAAAATATTAAGTAAAAATTATAATCAGCATCAGAGATATTTTCCGTGGTAGCCTGCTTTTCATTTTGTGGCCATCGACCGGTTTCGGGCGTTCGCCCATCTTCAGGTTGTGTTTTTCAGACAGTGTGATAATACAGACTTGCACAGAGCAAATTCAGTTTACACACATTGTTGTGGTGGTCCAGGTATGGTCAAAGATACGCACACGGTCTGCTGGAGGTATAGGTAGACAGGAGTGTGTAAACTGAATTTGCTCTATGCAAGTCTGTGTTGTCACACTGTCTGGAAAACGCACCCCGAAGATGGGCGAACGCCTGGAATCGGTCGATGACCACAAAATGAAGCAGGCTACCATAGAAAATGTCTCTGACGCTTTCCAGCTCTGCGGAACTAACCACCACAACAATAAAAGTAATTGCAAGTTTGAAGAAAGTGTGTCAAATTATAACTAAGTAAATTGCAGGAAGAGAAAGCCGTGTGAGTGTTTCACACCAGATTTTTAGTCTATATAAAGATGAACTCCATAACTTGAGAAAGTTATTTGAACGAAATTTTTTCCTTCATATTTTATTGATTTATTTTTTACTTTCTCCTGTTCCCTGATTAGAGTGAGTTCCACAAGGAAGTGTCTCAAACTGACTTGCTCTATACTGTGCTGACGATACTGTAATTCTTGCCACACATATAATCTCCCTATAATCCCAGTTGAACTCTTCAGAAATCTGGCCATAGAAAAGTCGAATAAAAATCAAGTCACAAAAATCAAAAACATTGTCTTCACACTGATAAACTCTTGCGTTTGTCTAGCTATTCCTCCAGCAGACCATATGCGTATCTTTGACCATACCTGGACCACCACAACAGATTTAATGAAGTAAATGAAAGATACAAAAAACGGTCAAAACTAACATTTCGCAATAAAAGACGAATGTATCTATATATCTCTCTTATGGACTTAATGGAACTGCTAAAATGAGCTAATCATTAACAAAATACAGATTCTCCGCCATATCGTAAAAAGCCTTCTTCTACGTCAGTAATATGAAAATCCACAAAGTTCTAAAAAATTCCATTCTTTTTTGAACTTGCCAAATCTCGCTTTAATAGATTCCATCAAAATTTTACATCATACATAATCCTTTAGCAGCGAATTTATCCTCCACAACACTTCCTTTTAATCCTTGCAGACGGCTGAGGCGCCATTGATCAAGTGACTAACTGGTTGACTAATGAGCCATTCACGACTATCATAAGCCTTGAACTTTTCTTATCGGCCATATTTAGTTTTTATTTCTATAAAAGTTGTAAATAATCAATAAAAGTTGATAAACAAATAAATTTACATTATTATTATTTTTTATTTTAATTTATGACGCATCAACTCTATGGTCATTGGCGTTCGAGGCACTGCTAGGGCACTGCCGGCCGCCGGACAATGCTCTCTATTTACAGACACCATTGTCCATCACCGAACAGTGAGCTATAGAGGCTTCTAGGAAGAGAAAATCTAAGGGTACATTGCTGGACTCAAAACCGGAACCTCCACGTTACTAGACCACTGCGCTACCACTGAGATAATACCTTCCCACATAATAAAATAAATTAATACTATTATGTGTATAGAATCAGAATGACACAGGGGGGAGGGGGACTTGAACCCAGGCACTGCAGCCTACGCATTGAGGCTTATTGTGCCAACCCCTCAACACCTAGTAGAGGAAGCCCCTTCTTCATGAGGTCCAGAACCTTCCCCACCAATCCTTTTTGGAGTACGATTTTCTCCGGTCTCAACGTGCAGAAGATCTCGTACCGCAATCTGACACAGTCTGCACAAGGGCTCCGTCTCAACCAATCCTACCTTGTGCAGATCTTTCTTGAACCTACCATGCCCCGTAAACAGGCCCGTTATCAGACAAATCTGATACCTGCTTAAACCCACCGTCTCTCTGGTTCTTCTTCTGCACAGCTCTGACATTATATGTATAAATATTATCTATATTTCTTTAAATATTATATTTAGATATAGTTGAATTATATATGTAACATAGTTTGTATTTTTATGTAACATTATGATGGTATTTTTATCGATTCTCTTTCTTCCCCAATTTGGCGTAAACATAAAATCTAGAAGCCCACTTTGAAGAAGTCCTTAATTATGGAAAATTAGAAAAAATTATCATTATTTATGTATAAGAAATATTTTCTTTTTTATTACTTTTTAAATTTATTGCAACCTTCAACATATTACAATTAAATACACTTGTGTACTTATATCCGGTCTTTAGAATACTGTTCAAGGGTAACATCTGCCCATTATTATTAATCGATTCAGAGACAAGAAAAAAACAAACTTAAAAATAATAAAACTAATATCACTTGATCTTTTATTGTTGGCGTTAGTTTTGAGTGTCCCAATTCTACAAGTTATGATAAATCTGTTACCACAATACAACTAACAAGTAAATATTGATTTAAGATTTCCAAATAAATTATTGAATGATATTATTGATTTAAATATTCTAGGTGAAAGTATATGTTTTAATGTACTCCAGAATGAACTAGAGAAGTTCTAATACTTTTAAAATAATACATTCCCCTATATAACTAGTATTATAATCTTGTTAGAATGATTCGGGCAAGGAACCAGCTTGCATGACTCGAAAAATATCGACTCATTTTTAGATTTCATACAAATGCAAACTTTGACCTACATATAAATCTTATGTTTTATAAATTGTTCTTATCTATATTATTAAATTTTATCATAATAAGGATATTAAGAAAATTAGTATGGCGCACTGAAAATAAGGAAAGAATTTTTCATGTGAGAAATGATAACATAAATGATAATAATGTACGATAATTCTAAACGAAAATGAATAATACGTTTTTGTTGTATGAAAATACTGATATAGATCTTTTCAAGAAATCTTCTATAACCTATTATAAGTCTTCTATAACCTATAGGATAACATCGGCAAGGGTTGCTGTACCTTGGTCCAGGTAACCTGGTTATCAGATATATTTTCCGTGATAGCCTGCTTCTTTTTGTGGTCATCGACTGGTTTTGGGCTTTCACCAATCATCAGGATGCGATTGCCAAATAGCGTGATAACATAGATTTGCACCGAGCAAATTTAGTTATACACTTTATGAGTTTATACTACTATAAGTTTAAGTTTTATGAGTTTATACTACTATAAGTTTAAGTTTTATGAGTTTATACTACTATGGGTCTATACTACTCTAGTTTATACACTTTATGGGTGTATAAACAAATTTGCACTGTGCAAATCTATGTTATCACTGTTTGACAAAGCATTCTGATGATGGGCGAACGCCCGAAACCGGTCGATGACCACAAAAAGAAGCAGGCTATCACGGAAAATATCTCTAATGCTTTCCAGCTCTGTATAACCAACCAATAACCACTGGTTATATCTGTAAAACCCTGATCAGTCCGCCTGGTCGCTTGATGAGCGGTTCAGCCCAACATTTTGCACATCAGGTATTAATTTCTTCTCTTGCCCGTAATAGAAATGCAATAATAAATGCAAGAGAGGCTTAATTTTTTTTTTTTGAGGAGTTACACATTATAATATAATGAATGGTCCTGTCTTTTAAATTTAATTTTTTGTATCTGAACTAATTCCTTTTGAATTCGTAAATAAAACAATAAGAGGCAGGTAACATTATATTGATCAAGCACCTTTTACTCTTCTGCGCATTTTTATAAGAAGTCCTTCATAGATTGTAATACTAAATAGCATCTCCATTAATTGTATGCTTGTATGTGCAAAGGAGCTCGAAGATGATATTTTTAGAGCAAACTTTCAGTGTTTGGACATTCCTAGTAAGAAGTCGTTCATGGATTCTGTAATCTAGTCGTTCATGGTTAGAATCTCTAATACTTGTACGTGTTCAAGAGCACGCTTCCAGTTTTGGATATTCCTAATAAGAAGTCGTTCATGGATCCTCATACTAAATTTTATCTACATTAGTTATACGTTTGTACGTGTAAGATGATATTCTTAGGAATACCCTCCGAATTTGGACATTCCTGGTAAGGACTCGTTCATGAATTCTGAAACTGCATTGAATTCCCGATACTTCTACGTTTGTACGTGTACAAGAGCACGCTTCCAGTTTTTGATATTCCTGGTAAGAAGTCATTCATGGATCCTCATACTAAAATTTTATCTTCATTAGTTCTACGTTTTTACGTGTACAAGAGCACGTAAGATGATATTCTTAGAGCGAGCGTCCAGTTTTGGATCTTCCTAGAAAGAAGTCATCATGGATTTTCAAACTGTATTGGATTTCAAATACTTCTACATTTGTACGTGTACAAGAGCACGTAAGATGATATTCTTAGAGCAAAAGTCCAGTTTTGATATTCCTTGTAAGAAGTCGTTCATGGATTTTCATAATAAATTGGATCTCTGATATTTCCATTTTTGAAGATGAGATTTCGATGTATCATGTATGTTAGATAATATTTTTAATACGGCAAGTTTCTAGGCGAAACAATGAATTGCATTTATTAATCGCCCCTTATTAATATAATTTGTTGTTTATTAAATAACGGAAGTTAATTCATATTTTGTGCTGTACGAATGTCTACAAGCGTAAACAGGTTTCAATACTTAGAGCAACATCCTTATCAGAAGGCTACTAATTCTGTTTATCGTAGAATGAGGTAGCCCTGGTGATTATCAATTTAAGTAAATTTGGTTATCTCATTTAAATTGTTGGAATGTACCATAATAGCACATTTTGAATGATAATCAAACTTATTTCTTGAAAAGATTTGAAACTCACAGTTTGTTTTTACAAAAACTTAAACGAATATTCTTCCACATAACATAACTTTGGCCAAATTATTCAAGGTATGCCATGTTATATAAAAAGTTACTCAGTATATAGACATGTGTGTAACTATGACTAATTTCACAAAATTCAAGGTTCCTTCATGTTTGTAATCAAGAATTAAACTTTTATATATATATATATATATTATTTGAGAGAAAAACTATTTTTATTTTCAATTTTTGGTTTGAATTTAAGAGATATTTTTGTTTGATTTTTACTTTCTCTTACTCCTAGTAAGAGGAAGTATTGTAATCGTGTCAAATTTTTGATTTCGAGTTTTCACGGAAATATCCGTTTTGAGGTCCCCTGAGTCCAAACGTGGTTTTTAGCAAATGGTCTGTGTGTGAACAGCATAGCTCAAAAACGACAAACCGTAGAAAGTTGAAACTTGATATTACGTTTAGGTTTCACCATGGGATCAGACGGTGCGTTATCTGACAAAATTTCTCAACGAAAGCAACACTTTACTAGTTGTTTTTTTTTTTACGTTTTTGCAATTTTCTCAAAATGGCTCCGACGATTTTCTTTAAACTTAGTATATAACTACACTTACAAAGAGCTACAACTTTTATTTGAAACATTTCTCCGGGAAAATTCATTTAAGGGCAATTCTGGGGGAGGGGTGGGGTTAGGTTTCATCTTAACTGTTATTTCAGTTCATTAAACAATTCTATCATCTAAATAATGTTAATTACAATTAAATATGCTGTTGAAATTCTGAGTTTGAAAAAAATCGGATAACCGGAAGTGCGTTTGTTTTTAACACTTTACTAAATGATTTTTTTTTTTCACTTTTCGCGATTTTCTCAAAAATGGCTCCGACGGATTTTCTTGAAATTTCATATATAAACTAAACATGCAAAGATCTATATCTTTTGTTTAAAACATTTCTCTGGGAAAATTCATTTAAGGGCACATTTAGGGGAGTGATGGGGTTACAGCTTCCTCTAAAGTGGTATCATAGTTGATTATTACAATTCTATCATCCAAACAAAATTAATTAGAAATAAATAGATGGCCAAAATTCCAAGTTCTAAGAAAATTAGTAAGCCAGAAGTGCGCATTTACTGAACAGTTTTGTCAGTTTTCGACGAATTTCGTTATATTTGGTACACAAACAATTGCATGCGAAGAACCTTAGATGTTGTACACCTTTCAAATAACACACAAAACAATTGCAAACATTTGTCAATTATAATTTTCGAAATAGGAGTAAGACAAAGTTGTGTGAGTGTTTCACACCATTTTTTTTTTTTTTTTTAAATAAGAACTATAATAGAACAAAAACTTGATTTCAACAAGAAGCAGAATTTTTAACGATTATTTTTTTGCTTTCTCTCACACCTATTTGAAGTGTGAGGTGTTATCACTTCAGTATAATCTATGGTTTTTTACGATCTACATAAATATTATTACAATCTAGAAGCAATCATAGAATACAAAATTTAAAGAAAAGCGGTTTTCCGGAAGTGTGATTTTATTGAATAGGTTTTCGAGTTTGTTTTTTTTTTGGAGAATTTCCTCGAAAACGGTTACAACGATTTTCATTAAACTTGGAATACTTGCTACATAGGTTTTGAAGAATATTGGAGGTTTATCATCAGTTAGTTTAAATTTAAATTTGGAGAAGTTTTTTGTTGCTTTTGACAAAGATCGCTCCACATAAAGTCGCTATCCAAGTAAAATATCTACCACCATTTTTATGACTAGCCCAGCTAAACATTGTAACGTGGCAAATTTAAAGAGAATTTCTTGACTAAATTCTATTAATTACATTACGAGAAAGTAGTGTGTGAAGGTCCACATTTTTTGTCTTTCTAATTAATCCCTCCTCATTGATGTTTATCAAATAAATAATACATGTGATAACTGACAACTTCCAACCTATTTCTATGAACTATATTTTCTATAATAAAACTATATGATCAATAATATTATAATATTAATGTTTACAAGTTGAAATAATGGTTTAATAAATTATAAATAAAACACGTAAATCAAGAACATTATTATTATTATTTATAAATTAGTTCTTCAAAATATTCAAATGTTTTCTAATATAGAATTTCTTGAAGCCATTTTTTTTATTTTATTGTTTTTATTGATAACAATTTCTCTTTTTTTTTGTCAAATTTATGAGCGCCTAGATGACAAGAGTTTTGGGTAATTTTTACCGAGATTAAAATGGTATTGCCCTCTAGCTTAATCGGAAGTGTTGACCTCAAAACCTGTTTGTACGAATTTATTGCCTAGTTACATAGGTTGTGTGGTGTCTTAAGAGCATTCCTGTTGTGGATTCTATACCCTTACACTGTTACAAATTTTGCATAGAAATGTTTTCTTACAAAAAAAAAAGTCTGGTGTGAAACACTCACGCAACTTTCCCTTACACCAAGTTCTCAAAATTATAATAAACAAATTTTATAGTCAGTATACCAAATTTAATGAAATTCGACGAAAAAAAAAAAAAAAAAAAAAAAAAAAAAAAAAAACTGTTCAGTAAAAGCGCACGCACTTCCGGTTTAGTACTAATTTTCTTGAAGCTCGGAATTTTGGCAATCTATTTATTTCGAATTAACTTTGTTTGTATGATAGAATTGTATAATCAACTATGATAGAACTTTAGAGAAAAAACATAACCCTACCTCTTTCATAAAAGTGTCCTTAAATGAATTTTCCCAGAGAAATGTTTTAAATAAAAGTTGGACATCTTTGTATGTGTAGTTTATATACGAAGTTTCAAGAAAATCGTCAGACCCATTTTTGAGAAAATCGCGAAAATGTGTGAAAAAATCATTTAGTAAAATCGTACAGTAAACGCACTTTTGGCCATCCGATTTTTTTTCAAACTCGGAATTTCAACAACATATTTAATTCTAATTAACAGTATTTAGATGGCAGAATTGTCCAGTAAACTGAAATAGCACTTTAGAAGAAGTCGTAACCCCCCCCCCAAATACTCTTAAATGAATTTTCCTGAAGAAATGTTTCAAATAAAAGTTATAGCTTTTTATGTGTATGTAGTTGATGTCCAAGTTTCAAGAAAATCGTTGGAGCCATTTTTGAGAAAATCGCCACAAAGTAAAAAAAAAAAAAAAAAAAACTAGTAAAGTAATACTTGCGGTTGAGGAATTTTTACAGATAACGTACTGTCAGATTCCATGGTGATACCTAAACGGAATATCAAGTTTCAACTTTATACGGTTTTTCATTTTTGAGCTATGCTGTTTAAATACATACATACACAGACCATTTGCTAAAAACCACTTTTTTTTGGACTCAGGGAATCTCAAAACGGATATTTCCGGTGAAAACTCGATATCGAAAATTTGACACGATTACTAGGAGTAAGAGAAAGTAAAATGAAGGAACTTTGATTTATTTTCTATGTTAATTATCAACAGAGGTCTTAAAACTGGATAAAAATGATTGGATTAATTTCTTGATTCATATATTTAAATGTATCTTAATACGATATCTATTAAGTTCTTAAATAAACGATAATATGTCAATAAAAACACTTGATGGTGCCAATGTAAGCAATATCATATAAATTTAATAAAGTCTTGGAAATTTTGATAAAAAAAAACAAAAAAAAAACCACAAACTGATTAAAAAATTACGCTAATATTGAGATCATTTACTCAAGTAATAAAGTGTATGATATGTAAACTGGTGACAACTGTTAACTGAAAAAGTAAATATTACGTCAACAGCGGCAATAAAAGTTATATATTCAGTAAAAAAAAAAGAAAAAAAATATTACTCATCCTCCTCGGTGAAATTAGCGTGCATTTAATATAATTTCACTCGACTTAAGTTTTATTACCTAAATTTGTGCTATACTTGTGGACTTCAAGATGTACTTTGTAATAACAAAAATTGGTGACAACTTTAGTTACTAACAGTAATTATAGATAAAGGCACACATTAGGGTTAATACAATGATCGAGAACTTTTTAAATAAGCTTAAGTTAAAAACAACAGAAGATAAACGCAACATAAATTATGTTGCATGATCTGCTGTCTCTTTTTAAAAAAAAAACAACATATATATACCACGTAATAATAGTATGGTTAATACCCTTTTAAAATAATAATATAAAAAAAACTGGGGCAGACAAAGAAGTTGTTGTGAATGGCGTGCTCATAAAATAGTCGATATAAAAAGTTTTTACTTCTAACATAAATAGATCGCGCGTTCTCTTCACGAAATTTCTATTAACGACCGGGGCTTTGGCTTGTTTGTTACACACATCCAGTTTGCCAGTTGTTTTCGTTTTTTTTTTTAAAGGGCACAATAAAAAATTAAGAAAGTATATGATGATGGCATTTGGCTTGATCACAAAATTGCGTGCTAAATACAAGATGAGAAATTTTTAGATTCTTTTATTAATGTTATTAAATATTTATTATTATGTTAAATGTATTTTTTTAAGATATATCATAAGTTTTTTTCCTAATTTGAAGTAATAATAATAATAATAATAATAATAATAATAATAATAATGTATATTTGAAATAAAAAAATCGTTTTACAATAATACAATAAGTACAATAAAAACAAAATATACTTAGACATGGAATTTGTATTCCGTCTGTCAAGTCTGCTTATCAAGTGTTACTATATAATAATCAAATATTAAATGATTACACAAATAAGGAGAAACAAAGAACAGGTATAAGGATTTAAAAGAAAATACAATAACTCTTGGAAATAAGAATAAGTAAACAAAGCCTTCTAATTAGTAATAAAGTTGAGACAATACAAAATGGAAAAAGACACTTCAACATATCGTGGGCAAATAATAAACATGTTTCAAATCAAAAATAGTCAATTATTTTAAATGTATTTAAAAGTTAAATTCAGAAATTAATTCACCCCTGTACTGCACTGAATGTTTTACATATTTTACCAGCTTTGGCCAATCTGCACCATTCAAAATATCTATTATTTCATGTTTTGCCAGGATTGTTTTACCAAAAATTCCAAATCTAAATTCCGCTAATACCGGACACCTAGCCAAAAAATGTAAAGTGTCCTCTTTTTCGCCTAAATTACACAGTGAGCATAGCTCCCTCCCATTAACTCGCCACTTTTTATAATTCAAATTAAGCAGCTCACATCGTGTTTTGCAAATCCAGCGCACTGCATACAGATCCTTTATCTCTCTTAAATAATCTTTACCATTTTCTGAGCTACATATTTCCGCATACAGGGGACTGTATACTGATTGCCGGCAACTTTGCAGATTGTACTCTTTTTCCCTTTCTTCTATCGTAAGTCTCAAACGCACTAACTGTTGCGATAAATAGGCAACATTTTCAATAGAGACGGGGACTTCATAATAGTGAGCTAGTTCACGCAGTTTGCTATACCAGAATGTATTTTTCTTAATTACCTCTTTCGCTAAAATGAATGGGAGACGGTGAGGCGGCATCTCTAAAACTTTTAAAATATAATCAGTGGCAATATCGTAACCAATGAAGGTCTCCTGAGGTGCGATTATTGTTAGTTTTGAAAACTTTTACCTAATTTGAAGTAATGCACATCTTTAAATTAATTGAGTTTGGAAAAAAATTAGTTCATTTCTTATTTTATCAACTTAGATAGACATTGCTTAATAGCTCGAATTTCAAATAACCCAGGCCGAATTGAGCATTTCTGGAGAGGAGAGTGATAAAGATCATCTTTTAAGATAATTGTATGATGATAATGGTATATTGATATTGATAATTGTATAATGTACAATGTACAACTGTATCATTGCAGATACTTACGTAGGACGCTCTAGCTGTGCAAATTTGATTTGACTACATAATGGGTATGAGAAGAAAAGAATTGGATTTGAGAGATAAACAAACTAGAAATAATACTGATCACTGTATAATCACCGGAAAGTACCACAAACTGGCCAGGACTTTACACGAATTTAGAAATTGGTAGTGAGAGATTAGGAGTGAGTAAAGAGAAAGGTAATAGTGATTGTTGAGCGTTGTAACTGCTGTATAAACTGTTGTAAGACTGTCCCCTCACGGGCTAGCTGTATTAAACAGAGTCTCACTCGCTACTTAGGATCCCTCTCTCCGGATCCTATTACAACCGTATGCACTCATAGTCATGGTTAAGTTATGGCTATGACCACCTGAGACGTACCTGATTGAAGGGGGGGGGGGATCCTCAAAAGTTTAGTTTGAGTGAGCATTGGTTTTTGGAAGGCTAAAATCTACATGCAGGCTTATTCCAGTGCGTAGAACTCAGCGGCTATGATATTTATTTCTTTCTTAACGGTATTATTTTATTTATTTATACGTAAACAGGTTATTAGCGTGGATATATGGTAGGGAACATAACTAACTCATTGTAGACACCTAACAGTTAGAAACACCATTAGAGTGAAGTCAAAGATTCCCCCAGAAGGATCTAAAATCGTTGAAACGTTGGCAGCAATTCATTTTTTTTTTTTTTTTTTTTTTTTTATTTCTGGCCGAACCTCAGTAAATACAATGAAAGCCAATAGGCAATGCCATTTCTTCCTCACTTCAGTTTAAAATAAAAGTTCAGTACGTGTGTTGGAAATATTATGCTTTCTTATCACTACCACATTACTGCGCCACTGGTATGTATGCTTTTTGTTATTATCACAAGAGTGTGCATTGATATTATATCCTGCGTAACTGATACGTTCTAAGCTTGTCTAATTAATGCTTTTACACGTCTATCAATTTAAGCTTCAAACCCAACCCAATTTTCCCAGGTTAGGGAGAACCAGATTGTTATAAATATGGGTCCAAGTTGCAGTCTAAATAAAGCTAAAAGAAGAAGCTTTCAAGGAGAAAGTCTTGAAATATCAAGAGTCGTCATAACCCAATCATAAAAGAAAAGTTTACAAATATATGAGTCTCATATGAGTTTAACCAGTACAATCCTCCAAGAAACACAAAGTAACACGAATTTATAATGAGATGTTTATACGGCAATGGCTAGAGGAGTTTTTAAAGAAAAAGAATTCTTTGTTGCTCTACGTTTCGGGTACCATTGGCGCCCTTCTTCAGAAACTCTTTAAGTTAGGAGAGGAATGTAAGTTAAAAACGTTGCTCTTGTACCCTAAAGAGCATTATCTCATTATAATTTTAAGGGCTGTCGATTTGAAAACCATATCAAAAATTTATCCTAAGTTAACATGTCGCATATTAGATTTCCATTTGCTCTATTAACTCTACTTTACTCTTTTTAACTCTATTCACTCTTTAACTCTACTTACTGTAAAGCTCGGCTTAGTAACAAGTGCAAATATATTTATGTTTGTAAGTGAAGTATAGTTAGTTTTTTAAAGTAATGCTTTCTTTCTCCAGCCGAACAATAACAACTCTGTCAATATAGCTTACATTGTTCCAAGTTCAAGGAAAAAAAGGTTGGACCCTTTTCCCAGAAAACCATGTGAACTCAGAAAACCAATTCGGTAAAGTGTTGAAGTTCTGGTTAAAGTTTTATTCTAGAAAAAAGAAAAAGGACAAAATTATATAGACGTTAGAAGAAAACATTATACCGAACTGACACTTTAAAGAAAAGCTTAACTTTTTCCCAGAACCCCATCAATAATAATTTATAAACTTAATAAAACTGAAATTGAATTAATAAATTGGACGGTAAAGTTACCTACCTTTATTTAATTATAATTTAATTTGTAAATAGTATGAACTTAAACAAAAGTTATCTACCAAATTTAAAAAAAAAAAAAAAAATATACCTTAAAAGTAAATTTCATGAAAAATACAAAAATTGATATGAATAAATCCATTTATTTTCAAATTATTTAACTTTTATGACAGAAACAAATTGTTGATAGCCTTGAAATGTAAGTAAATAAAATAAAAACAAATGAAATACGCACATATCAAATTACATTTAAAGTAATTATATAATTATAGAGACTATAATATCATTACACAATATTATTTTGTTCTTACTAGGAAAGTATTTTTATAAACAAACCAATCTTTAGTTCAGATTTTAGGAATCAATTTTTTGAAAAATTAAAAAAGGAGTAGATATATAATAAAATCAAGTTCGTAACATTCACACAACTTTTCTTAATGCAATTTTGATAATTATAATTTGATGAATTTTCTTCAAAATTGAAACTTTTACTAAACTTAAGTTGCTTAACATTGTATATTATAAACCGGCACATTTTACCCTTTGTCCTTAAGATGGGAACTAACTGAAGTGTTGGTAGACAGAGTCATATCAAATCCCAACAAATTGGATGATACTTTACAATGAAAGCTTTGTCCCAGATCCCGAGAATTCCCTAAAATTAATATTTTTTTGTTTTTAAGTTTAAGGTGGAGAAGGCTTAACGCCTTGGCTCGGAGGGGTAAGGTGCATTTCTATTGGATACCTGGACATGCGGGAATAGAGGGCAATGAGAGGGCGGATCACTTGGCTAGGGAGGGATCATCATTACCATTTTGTGGTCCTGAACCAGCCCTTGCCGTTGCTAAGAGGTTTCGCGATAAACAGATTAGACTTTGGGAGACGAGAGTCTTGGAGAAATGCTGGGGGCACACGCAGGGGTGCCTCCAAGCTAAAAGATTTATAAAAGGAATTAAGCAGGGAGTTTCGGCTTACCTCCTGCCCCTCAGCAGGTCAGGTCTGAGAACCTTGGTGGGGGTAGTGACTGGACACACCTGGGTGTCTAGTCACTTGTTTAACTTAGGGCGGATTGTCAGAATTGCGATGACGGAGTCAGGGAAACGGTGTATCACTATCTATGTCAGTGCCTCCGTTTCGCTGGTTCTAGATTTAGCGTATTTGGGAGGGCACCACTCGCGCAGGATTACTTGGGTGAATTGGAGTTTAAGGATATCCTGGGATATTGTAGACTGACCAGTAGGTTTCTGGGGGAGACTATTTAAGGGGACGTATGGGGGGCATCGGGGGGATAAAAGCCATATAGGCTTAGGTCCCATGCCGCCAGGCATCCGGTCTAATAATAATAATAATACTTGGGGAGTAGCGACCCCACGGGTTACCACAGCTCAGTACTCCATGCACTTCTGCAGAACAGTATACAATACATTTAAACTACATTTTACTCTTCATTTTACCCTACACTTTACAGACAATGACAAGCAGTACACAATCTAGGGTCTCCGTCCCTACTTAATTGGCGTAAGCCAAGGGAAAAGGAAGGGATTAGCTTAGTGGTAGCGCGCTGGACTAGCAACGCTGAGGACCCGGGTTCGAATTCAGCATGCTGCCCTTAGATTTTCTCTTTCTGGGAGTCTCTACAACTCACTGTACGGTGATGAGCAGTGTTGTCTATAGCTACAGAACACAGCTTGGAGGCCGGCAATGCACTGAGAAGGCTCTGGGGGCACAATAGATCTTTTACGTCGCAGGTTCCCTACACAAATCTACTATCTTCTCACCGGAAATACATATTTTGAGGTTTTCCTGGGTGCCAAAAAAAAAAAAAAACTTTTGGTCTGAATATGATGTTTGTATGAGCAAAATATCTCAAAAACGAAAAATCGTAGCAAGTTCAAACTTGCTATATTCTCAGAGACATTTTCTGTGGTAGCCTGCTTCATTTTGTGGTCATCGACCGGTTTCGGGCGTTCGCCCATCTTCAGGATGCGTTTGCCAGACAGTGTTTCCCACCCAGCTGACCATACCTCCCTTTGACCTACATTAAGAGTTTAGTTTTAAAATACAATTTTAAAGGCCAGTTAGTGTATAAACTGAATTTGCTCTGTGCAAGTCTGTGTTATCACACTTCTGACAAACGCATCCTGAAGATGGGCAAACACCCGAAACCGGTCGATGACCACAAAATGAAGCAGGCTACCACGGTAAATGTCTCTGACACTTTCCAGCTTTGCGGAACCAACCACCACAACAATTGCTATATTCTATTTCATTAATACCACCGTTTCAGACGTACGTCGTTTTCGGCCAAAATCCATCAGCAGAATATTTATTTTTTTCTTCAGTTTTTCATGATTTTTATGGGTATCCTGAATTCAAATAGCTTCTACACATTTTTAAATTACAAATATTCTATTGAATAATCAAAATAAAAAGACTAAAAATAGTAGAGGACATGCTCTCACTACAAATTACAGATGGCATAAAACAAGTTATGGAAAGCAGACAGAAATGCGCCTGAAAAAAAAAAAATTGAAGAAATCAATGAGAAACAAAAGATTTACAGAAAAGTGAGTGGTGCGATAGAAATATATGGAAATTAGATAACAAGGAAACAACAATTGGCTGTAGACTAACTCGCTATAACAGTATTCCTATAGTGTATATTTCTCAACACTCGAAGTGGCTTGGAAAATTTGGTTTATTTTACATATATATTTTTGTTTTTAATTAATTTCATTATTAGTTTAATTCGAAAGGTATATTAGTGAAATAAAGGATAAAAAATTATAAAGACTTATTTAATAAGAGATGAAATTCTATTTTTCAAAAAGAACGGTATAACTTGAATTTTAAGAATAAAATTAGAAATAATCTTACGTTTATTAAATTCACAAAAATAAAATATAAAAACTTATTGTATGCTTTTTTAATAGTGGGTAGGACCGCCACGCTTCTTTATCACATCTCCTAGGTATGCTTTTAACGAGATAACTTCTCTTTTCTAGGTTAATACTATCCCAACTTTCAGTGTCACTGCCTTAAGGGTTTCTTAATTGTATGGTGTCATATCCCGAGCTTTTATCCACCATTTTGGCTTATCCTACAAGATTTCTATTAGGTTCAAGTAGGGTGTCCACCCTGTACAGTCAAAGTAATCATTAGCTCCCTTTCTATGAGAGCAAGCATTACATTCCACATAAACTAAGGCGTTTCCGAAGAAAAAGGCAACACTACCGTTTCAAGGATTTCTTCCAAATACAATTCACCAGTTATGATGCAATTTTCTAAGGGGACTTTTCGTCTCCATGAAATCCCCCCTAAAGTGAGACTGTTTCTTTAGTGAGAGGCTGTCAACGCCGGAAAGTTTTTTGGGCACTCTGGACGTACATAGTTTTCATGCAATCTTCTTTTTATTGTTTGTGCAGAAATACTGAGTTAACAGCTCAGATTGAACCTGTGTGGCTGTTTCGAATCTCTAGCAGTAATTCGTCGCCCACCCTCGCCATCACCGGAGCTGAACTATCCCGAGCCTTCTCATAGCGTTCGCGAAGCTTATGGATGATGCAGGGGTTATATTAAATCTTTCTGCAACATTTCTTATGGTCCCACCTAATGACAACATTCCATGGTAAAATTCACGTCATCTACACTTTCTTAATCTTTCTATGCCACGTCATCTACACTTTCCCAGCAATTTTATTGCCATTCGGACTAATGAATTTGTACACAACATTACAACTTTAAAGGAAACAATCTCATACTCATAAGACAGTGAAACATGCTTAATCCGTTCTGTGTAGTTTTTATGAATGAATATGGTCCTAGGATCAACAATTAATCCTCATATTTTCGACATTTTTGTATTATATTATTTACTACTTTTAGTATAATTTTTTTTTTTTTAATTTAAGGCGCGTCAGCATCTGTGGTCATTGGCGCCCGGAGCCTTCTCAGTGCACTGTCGGCCTTCGGACATTGTTCTCTCGTTACAGACAACACTACTCATCACCGAACAGTGAGTTGTTGAGGCTCCTAGGAAGAAAAAATCTAAGCGGTAGCACTGGATTCGAAGCCGGGACCTCCGCGAAGTGGGAGTCCTACGCGCTAACCAAAGAGCGTTCCTAAACCTTCCCTACTCGTATAATATTAAAAACATTATTTGAGTCAAAGTAACGGTTATCAACGAGTGTAATTAGGTCATCGTTGTTCTCACTGTCAACAAATACTCTTATTATTCCTTCTTCTTTTTTTTCAAACCCCTTTACAGTCGTAACCTCCTTAGGATCCAATTTGCAAAATTTTAAGATACAATTAATTACTCAAATTTATTTTCTAAATAGTTTTGCGTTTCCAAAAGCCAATCCTGCATATAAATATCGTTTGTAATTTAGATAATTAGGTTATAGGTATTTAATAGGTAATAGGTTATTTAGGTATGAGAAGGAGAAATTTGAGTTTAGAAAGATAAATAAAATGGAAGTAAAGTTGACCACTGTATAATAGAAAGGTAACACAAACTGCATGGATTTTACACGTAATTTTATAAAATAGTAGTGAAAGATTTAGAGTGAGTAAAGAGAGAAAGGTTGTTGACGCGTTGTGACTGCTGTATGAACTCTTGCAAGACTCTCGGAGACTCTCTTTCATAGCTATATTTAAACAGATTCTCCCTCTCTAGTCTGGCCTACACTAGTGAGTGATCCTGTCAATTTTTATGTCTCTCTCTCTCTCTCTCTGCTTAAGATTCCTCTCTTCGTATCCTGTTACATCATCAATATTTGTTTTTTAACATTATTTTATATTATAGTATGTAAAATCCTTAAAAAAAAAACCCTAGCAAATTTCTAATCATACAATTCATAATGACCTTCACATCCCTTTTGTCCAAGATCCTCCTCACCGCTTGAAGCGGAAGCGGAAATGGCCTAGAGATCTTCTAGAATGAGAGTGTTTAAAATTCATAGAGGAAGAGTTTCAACCCACTGGGTGATTATTCTACCAAAATGTTGAAACCCATTTCTGTATCATCCAAATTTACCTGTTACAACATATTGCCGTAGTTGTAAATATGTATTACTAATAAAAATTAAAAAAAAATAAAAATTACATTTGTTTTTGTCAAAGTTGTTTGTTTTATTGATTATGTAAATTATTAGTTCCCCCCCCCCAGTTTTTTTTCTGTTTTATTTTCAGTTAGATCCTAGATGACAAAATAAATATGAAATGTTTAAGATAATTTTGTTTTTTCTTTATGATATGTCTTCGTCTCACTAATAAGATTCCAGAAATGAATATTTTATGACATAATTTAATTTAATTATAATTAATTCATTTTGTCTTATAGTTTAAATATAATTATATATTTTGATTATAATTTTTATTGTTACAAAATTACAAATGAGGTTAGAGATGTCTTATTTCATATTTTTTATTTTAAATATGAAATGAAATTTTATTTGCTCAAAAGAAATACGTACAATCTTATAGCAAAGGAGTTCGCCCTTGCATTGACTAACAAAATAAAATATAATAACAAGATATGAAAAGCAAATATAATAAAACAAAGAAAATAACACTCTTTGAATATATACAAAACATTATCACTTAATAGTCCAAGAGAAAAAAACAGAAACCATACATATATATTATTTCTTTCTCTCTTTCTTTTTCGGCGCTACAGTCCAATGTGAACCTTGGCCTTTCTCACAACACTCCGCCAGTCATCTCGATCCAGCGCCTTCATCCTCCACGCAGACACTCCCATGATGGTCAGGTCCCGTTCCACATCTTGCATCCATCTTGTTCTCGGGCGTCCTCTTCTTCTCTTTCCCTCAAAAATGTCCTTTACAATTTTTCTTGGCATTCGTCCCTCCGGCAACCTCTCAATATGCCCAAGCCAAATTATCCGTCTTGATTTAGCAAACCTTACTATATCCTCATGCCCTATTAGTTCATCAAGCTCTCTGTTTTTCATTATCCTCCAGGTGCCTTCTGAGCATACTGGGCCAAAAATACGTCTTAAAACCTTTCTCTCAAAGACCCTAAGAGCTAGCTGGTCTTGAACTTTCAGTGTCCAGGTTTCTGCCCCATAGCACACCACCGGTCTTATCAGAGACTTGTATATTTTTAGTTTAGTTTGCCTGCCAAGAAGGTTTGACCTAAACATCTTATGAAGGCCAAAATAGGCTCTGTTACCTGCCATTATTCTACTTCTGATCTCATCACTTCCCTTGTTTTCCCAGTTCAGTTCTACTCCAAGGTAGGTGAATCGATCAACAGCTTCAAAGCGGTAATTGCTCACTACCAAATCATGTGGCCTTCTTCTGGTTGTGGACGCAGATACTACCACATACTTGGTTTTATCCTCATTAATTACTAGGCCAACTTTTTTACTTTCCTTATCTAATTCAATTAGTAATTGTTTTAGTGCAGTTTCGCTTCTAGCCAACACAACGATATCATCAGCATACCCAGCAATCTGCGTTGTACGACTTGCGAGGTTACCTCCCGGAACAATGCTTGCTACCGCCTTATGAAATATATATATATATATATAATTTTCAATAAATTGCATATTTAAGATTTAATTGAAGTTGTTGTGATTAAATCTTAATTGAAGTGCTTGATTTACATAATTAAAGATACTATTTATTTTTTCTATTGACTTCATACAGTCAAAGAGAGAAACAAAAGGGTCTGTTTGGTCAATATATTTAACTTAACCATCCATTACGTAAGGCATTCAGTAGAGAACAGTTCACAAAAATATGTTCCAAATTATCAGGTTCTGATAAACAAAAATTACAGTTTTTCTTTTCAGGATAAAATTTATGCTTTATTCCTTTTATATATATATATTGCTGGGAACTTTTTTGAGGCTAACCGAATTTCGGCAATAATTGACAATCGGTAGGTTGGAATTCTGAAATCAAGATAATTATTATTAGTGAAGTTTTGGGGGTGGTAAAATATTTCTGAAATATGGGTTATATCTTGAATCTAAGGCTTTATTAATATCCCCCGGCTGATACGATTATTAGTAAATTTCTCTAATAAATCATTAAATATTTCTCCGCAAAACCTCCGAACTTTGCAAATACCATACCTCATAAGCACCTACGAAAGTTGATGATCTCCCCCCCTTGAGGCATATATTCAATTAAAATTATGCCTTGACAGTCCCAAAACACGGATGCCATGATTTTCTTGGCTGAAATTGTGGTTTTGAACTTTTTGGCGGAGGGTGAAGAGCTGTGGCCCCCACTGTTGAGACTGCCTTTTGGTTTCAGGTGTGTAGTGTGCAACCCAAGTTTCATCTCCAGTAATGATGGAGCGGAGAAATTCATCTCCATGGAGTTTGTAGCGTCTCAAAAACTCTTGCCCGACCTTGAATATTTCACACTTGGCGGGAGATTGGATTGACATTTTTTACGAAACGTACTGTCGTGTCGACAGTTCTCAACGTACTGACCTCAAACCGGTCTCGTTGCGGAGGGGAGGAATCAGGCTACACGACAGTGTACTCAGTACACTTACTTTCTGGACATGCCTCGTATATCGTTTAACATCTCAGAGAGAAACTTAGCCCAGTTGAATGGCAATCTTTGATTATCCATCAGTTCAATTAGTCTGGTTAAACAGATCCTAGGTAGAGAATCTATAGTCATCATCAACAATTTATGCCACCACTTTAATGCTCTCTTAAAAATTTTAACTTTTAAATGAAGCTGGCAAGTCTCTCACCTCACATATATATATATCTGGAGTATGCAAATGAAGGTGTAATAATAATTTTAAGAACTTTATTTGAACTTTCTCCACCATATCAAACACATTGCAAAGCCCACACTTCTGAACAATATAACAAAACAGAGGCACTTAACGCATCAAATAAACGTACTTAACGTAAATAAACTTTATTTTAAATTATAATGTTCAAAAAGTTAAACTGAAAGTAAAATGCTAATTTATAAAATTGTTTACAGACAGGCTCGAAGGAAGGCGGCGGAGTAGCGCACCAGGAACCATGTTGAGCCCGAAGATGCAAAGGTCGGTCCGCGTGAACGAGTCCCAGCTGGTAATGCTCTCCGATCGTGCTCACTTCGACCACTCATATTCTGGTTATCTATATAAGAGGACATCTGATTCTAATAAGTGGCAACAACGTTGGTTTGTTCTATATCAGGTAAATGATTATTTTTCTTTTTTCTTCTCACACATTTTACTTTCTCTTAGTGTACGTGTCCATTTTTTTTTTCTTTCGAAATTGAATTTTCACCGGAAGTACATGTTTAGAGTCTCTTGATAATACGAAAAAATAGCAACAGTCTCGTACATGTGTGCACAAAATATTTCAAAAACGAAAATAAAATCTCAGGAAGCACGAACTTGGTATTCCGTATTTCGTTTTATCACCACATTTGATACGAAGGTTTCCGGCAAAATCCATCAACCGGAAGTGAGACTTTTACTGAATGTTTTTTTTTTTCAGTTTTTCAGTTTTTCAACTCTTTGAAAATGATTGCAACAATTTTCTTAAAACTTTGTATACAATCTACATACCTACATAAATATCTTTCACCTTTGATGAATATGTGGATGGGTCCGCAATGTTGGATAACATCTGGTATTTATCCGGCCTAGCATACATATTTATATTGTTCCTGAACAGTTTCAGATTTTCATCCATCGTCAGAGCAAATTCACCAAGTTCGTGTAGAGAGTTCACTTCAACGTAATGTTTCTGTTTAGAACAGATATGTATGCTTCGCCGGATAAAATACCAGATAGAGCCAATCACCTTTATTTGAAACATTTTCCTTGGTAAATCGATATTTTTTTTTTTGACCAATAAGAGAATGTCTTGTGATTATTTCACACCATATTTTTATTTATAATCGAAAGGTGGGGAACACTAAATACATTTCACTTCCTATTTGAATATACCGTGAAGTTAGTAGACGTGAAAAAATGCATTTGATTTAGGCTGGAACCACAACTGCACTTTTACGTCCTTAGAACGCCGTTGTGGTGGACGTTTTTTTGAAGGAAAAAACATTCGTTCAGTGTAAGGAAGGGCATTTTAATGCATGCTTCAAAGACGTTTCTTTTTTTTAACCTAAATTAATATACCTAAATAATAAATACTGATAGATAGATATTCAGACATTTATACAGACAGACATATGTATAATCTTTAGTGCTTTTTGCTCGCAAACATGACAAGGTAGCGACAATCAGAGCCAGTACTATTAAGTGAGGTGATGAGAAGAGGGCCAGATATAACTCGCTGTCCAAGATACCGGGGTCTCGGAGATCGGAGAGTATGGAGCATTCGGTCAAAAAATGAAAAATATCTTCAGTTTTTCGGGAATTCAAGCCAGGGAACGTGATTGAGATATAAAAGTTCTCCTCTTAACTTAAAAATCCACCTCAAATCAAGGAGAGACCATCCTTTTGCACCATCTGAAGATAGGCTACAAAGACTGGCTCTATGATTAAGTTGAGCATAAAGTTTAAACCGGTTGGACTGAAGCGCACGCCTTTCAAACTCCTCCAAAATGGCCAAGTTTTATTTTATCAAGCAGCTTGCATAGCTGACCCTGCCAGGATGAAATGCGCGCCATGCCTGGACTTATCGGTATGAATTAGTCCTTGAATTTAATTTTTAATTAAATTCCCTTGTTCTTGTGAATTTACTTATTCTTTCTCTCCTCCTTCATTACTTAGACAATTGTAATTTTTTTCTTTCGATGTAACTAGCACAGTTATTATTGTCATCGTTTATTTTTTCCCATTACTCATTTGTTTGTTTCCTTTCCTATTGTTCTTGCTTTAAAATTATGTTGTTTTTTTTTTTTTAATTTATTTTTATTCACCCTGTATGTTTTATTGATTAGTTATATATCTATAGAATACATTATGATAGCAATAAATTATACTATTTTTGTATTAATTATGTATTATTTGTAGATTAATAATAATTTGTATCATTTTTTTGTCTCTCTCTCTCTCTCTCTCTCTCGCGAATTTACTTTCTGTAAGTTTCTTTAAAATAATTAGCCTTGAATTTTGAGTTACTTAAGTCTGTTAGCATTTTTAAATCTTAATTATTATTAAATCAACTTAATAGGTTTATTTTCATTTTTTCCATCCTCGACTTTGGCTTCGACCCCAGCTGACGGATTACTCCAAGCCGTAAGGTGTTATTATTCTTTTATATTTATGTATATACATATTAAAAAATTAGCTTATGTTTTGTTTTTTTTTTTGCTCTTTTGTATATTTTTTTTTGTAAGTAAAGCACTATTATTATTATTATTATTATTATTATTATTATTATTATTATTATTATTAGTGCTTTTTGCTTGTTATTTTATTTTTATTTTTGGAGCAATTCATGCTTTGCCGCCATTCGTTTAAGAAAACCTATAATGTAACTAAAATCCGAAACGGGTAAACTAGCGTTATTATTTTCTTTATGACGTCACCATCAATATGTTTATTGAAAAGTTACTTTTTTACTGTCAATTTGTAGCCCACCTTGATGTGTGGTGATTTATACGATATCAAGTGTCATATTTGTATCGATTTACTACTAAATCATTTATACGCTCCCGTTATATGATAATGTATGTTTTTTTTTTTTTTTATTTATTATTAGTATTTTATTTAATTATTTCAATGTTTTTTTTTTTTTTTTTTTTTTTAATTTTCGAAACTTGTAAGTGGTTCAATTATAGAAGAATGGTTTTGTTTATTTAATAATTTTTTCCCCCCCTCTTCGGCCTTTATCGAAGTTATTTAATCGACTACAATTGAATTTGTTAATATTCATGTTTAGTTTTTTACTTTCATATATTACTGTAAGAGGAAGTATTGCGATCGTGTCAAACTTTTGATATCGAGTTTTCACCGGAAATACATATTTTGAGGTCCCCTGAGTCCTAAAAAGTAGTTTTTTAGAAATTGTAATGTGTGTGTTTGTAGTCAGCATAACTTGAAAAGCGACAATCGCGGAATGTTCAAACTTGATATTTTTTTTTTTAACTCGTATTTTTTTTTTTATCTTTTTATTTGAAATTTACAACTGTACAACATAATGCACAAGAAGTAAATATATTGAGAAGCGTGCAATTAACGTGAATGTTGGTCACCCAGTGGTGGCCAATATTAATTCAAGTGATCTCGTGGCCATCGGCGCCTGAGCTTCGTCGGACTGGATTTCCGGGAAGTGATCGGGAAGAAAGGTGTTGTACAAGAGGGTTTGGGTGCGATCTGAGCTTTTCATGGAACTTGATATAACGGGATTTAGCAAGAGTCTGCTACGAATGGAAATCAAGAGTCTGCTTTGAGATCAGTATGTAGAGTGAGGTTTAAAACATAGAAAGGAGCGTTAGCTATTCGGCGAAGAATTTTAGATTGTAAGGTTTGTATGCGGTTTAGATTTGATTTTTTTGGCAGCGCCATAGAGATCTAGTCCGTAAGTCCATATCGGCATAGGGGGGGAGAAGTGTATAGTCTTATTTTATTGTATAAAGTTGCCTGACCCCTTTTGTAGAGTTTGTGAGACGGAAGAGGAAACACCCATGCATATGATGACGGATTGTTTGGACTGTGAGGAGATTAGGTTTAGGACCTTCGGCCGGAATAGTATATCGGTAGATGATCTAAAGCTATGTCTTTTTAAGGTTTTGGTCCGATTTGTTCAGTCTTTGGTGAAACTTAGATGGTTAAAACCTAGGCCTGGATTTTTGTTCTAGTCCCAGTAGTTGTTATTCTTTAGAGGTAGCTATATGGGCCCTGGGAGGCTTTGGATAGCGTAGGGTTTGGCCCTCCCCTTCTTTGAATAATAATAATAATAATAAAGTTATTTTTGAACGTTTGTCAAGTAGTTTAGCGAGTAGTCGATATCTTGTGTTGAGTTCTTTTTTTTTCAGTCGAGTATGAGGATTCCATGTAAGTCTTTTGTCCAGGTATAATCCAAGATATCTCACAAGATTGCAGGCGGTATAGGATTGTTGTGTATGTAGACCGGAGGAAGGATTTTACGGTTGAGGGTGAAAACAATATATTCAGATTTAGTAGGGTTTATTTTGATTCTCCATTTGGTAAGCCAATTTTCTATAATACGAAGATGGGCTTGCAAATTACGAATTTTGAGGACGTGGTCAGAGCCTGAGGATAGGATTGCTGTGTCATCGGCGAAGGTTTGTATAGAAGTACAAGGATGGGTTAGTAAGTCAGCCGTGTATATGCAGGATACAGGAGCTAGGATACTTCCTTGAGGAACACCAGCAAGGATAGGATAAATTGAGCACTGCTGGGTTCCGTGACATACCTGGAAATGTCCATCGACTAAATATGATTTTATAATAAGGAAATATGTGGACGGTAGGATGCTTTTTAACTTCCACAATAAACCCTCATGCCAGACTCTATCAAACGTCTAGAAAAACACCCGCACAATATTGTTTCGATTCGAGAGGGATAGCGATGGCGTCTACAACTCGATGTGCTTGTTGGATAGTGGAGTGGGATTGGAGGAATCCAAACTGATGATTCGGGATGTGCTTGATGTTTAGTGTTGTAAAAATAGATGTTGAGGTTCGGTCATAAAAAAAACTCTTTTTGAATTTTCACCGACGTTTTGGCAACTTTATTGCCTTCTTCAGGGTAATAATAATCAGTTGGTGATGGTATATCACAGGTTAAATTGTAGTTTTTAGGAAATTCAAACAAGAAATTTTTATTGTGGTGGTTGGTTCCGCAAAGCTGGAAAGCAGGCTACCACGGAAAATGCCTCTGAAGAAATTTTTACCCTGAAGAAGGCAATAAATTTGCCGAAATGTCGGTGAAAATTTAAAAAGAGTTTTTTTATGACCGAACCTCAACATCTATTTTACAACATTGAATACAGCGGTCATAACGAACACCAAAACACTTATAATGGATGTGTTAGGTGGAGAGAATTTGTCTGGTTGATGGAATGAGATTGACTTTATTAACACTGGTTAACTAATATATTAATTAAGAGACACAGACTGGCTGGACTTTACAATTTAAAGTAGAGTGGTAAATAGGTAGTGACACGTAGTGATTGGCTGTATTGAAATGAGATTGACTTTATTAACACTGGTTAACTAATATATTAATCAAGAGACACAGACTGCCTGGACTTTTCAATTTAAAGTAGAGTGGTAAATGGGTAATGACACGTAGTGATTGAACTGTCTTGAACTGTGTTTTCATGGACTGGCTGTCGCTATATTTATACAGTTTCTTCCACTCCAGTCCGAGAGAGTGGTTTGAAATTGTTTCACTTGTCTCTTTACTCTCTTTCGTTGATGATCTCTCTTTGGTTACTATTACATCGTCCCCCATATAATGGATTTGTTAGGTGGAAAGAATTTGTCTAGTTGATGAAATGAGATTGACTTTATTAACACTGGTTAACTAATATATTAATTAAGAGACACAGACTGCCTGGACTTTACAATTTAAGGTAGAGTGGTAAATGGGTAATGAATGACACGTAGTGATTGGCTATATTGAACTGTCTTGAACTGTGTTTTCATAGACTATCCGTCGCTACATTTATACAGTTTCTCCCACTCCAGTCCGAGAGAGTGGTTTGTTTTTTTTCTCTTGTCTTTACTCTCTTTCGTTGCTGATCTCTCTTTGGTTGTTGTTACACACTTGATATTTAGTTTTATTGCTCTAGCATTGAAAACCTGACAATAAGGTTTTTGAATCAAAATCGGTCAACCGAAAGGAATAATATTTTATATCAAGTGGATTTTTCAGATTTTTCTGGACCTTTCTCGAAAATAGCTCCAACGATTTTCTTTACACCCGGAAAAATAACTGCACATATAAAAAGAACTACAAATTTTATTTGAAACATTTTCTGGGAAAATTAATTTATTAAGAGGGATGTTTTTTTGGAGCAGCGATGGAGGGTGGGTTTATGTTTTTTTATTCTAAAGTGTTATTTCGTTTATTATATCATTCTGTTATCTACATAATATTAATTACAATGAAATGTGATGCCAAAATTCCGAGTAAGGAAAATATTTATTCATCAAAAGTGCCACTTTACTGAATAGTTTTTTCAGATTTCTACGATTTTCTCCATAAAAACATCAACAGTTTTAATTAAACTTGATAAAGTGTCTTTGTATACCGTGTCTTTGAATCACTTTTGTTTGAAATTTATTCCGAAATACTTTATTTAAGGAGGGGTTTTGAGGGAGTAGGGAGGTTATGCTTTAAAAAAAAAATAGGCATGGAATAAAGCTTAGATTCTCCCAATTCATGTAAATTTAAAGGCAATTAAACATCTAGTAAGAATTATTATATGTTTGCAGTTCACATCAAGTGAGAGTCGTCTCAAGGATTCACACCAGATTTTTTTGCTTTGTCTTCCTGCATAAAGACAGTAGTAGGATTGAGACCAATTTCCAGATGTGAATTTTTACTAAAAAAAAAAAAAAAAAAAACTAGTGTGAAACACTCACACAATTTTCTCTGTAACAGCAACCAAAATAAAATGGATATGTTAGGCTGGAGAGTATTTGTCTGGTTGATGAAATGAGATTGACTTTATTAACACTGGTTAACTAATATGTTAATTAAGAGACACAGACTGCCTGGTCTTTACAATAGAGAAATGTTTAAGGTAGAGTGTTATGAGAAATTGTAACCCCCACCCCATCTTCAAGAGATCCCTTAAATAAGGGGGGACCTCTTCTACTGATCCACTCATCGTACCAAGGTGTTTCAGGAAAATACTTTTGGTAAAATGTCATGATTTGAGTGGTCACTTTGTAATAGACAGGACCAACATCAGGAGGACTTTTGGTTTCTTCTAAGAAGCGATACACAGAAGACTCATAAGATCGTGTATCCCAGTGTATGCTCACTAAAAATAAATCAGGGAAAATGCCACGGTGAATTACACCTCATCCCACCATCAAGGGGACCTTTCGCAGTCATACATACATACGGACCCCTCTTGGGACCCTTTGTGAAGAGTAAAAAAATTTACAAGTATATTTGGTTATTAATGGACAGTTTCACGAGATTCGCACGGTTAAACGCAGTAAACATTAACACATTTGCAAGAATTAGTTCATGAGAGTGATTTGACTGAGATGTTCATAAACGATCGAGGAATTGCATTCGAGCAAGAGTTTCGAGCAGTTTTGACAACAGAACAGACATCCAAGGGCGGATGTACGTCCAACAGAACGCTGCAGCCGGTGATATATGCTGTGAAATGGAGGAGAAGGTTGGTTTAGGATGGGATTGAAAACTAGAGCTATGCGAACAGTCTCTAAATGAGTGTTAACCAAATATAATAGATTTTTAGACTGGAGAGTATTTGTCTGGTTGATGAAATGAGATTGACTTTATTAACACTGGTTAACTAATATATTAATTAAGAGACACAGATGCCTGAATTTTACAATAGAGAAATGTTTAAGGTTGGTAGAGTGGTAAATGGGTAATGACACGTAGTGATTGGCTATATTGAACTGTCCTCAACTGTATCGAACTGCCCTCTCATGGACTGTACGTCGCTATATTTATAAAGTTTCACCCACTCCAATCCGAGAGAAAGGTTTGAGTTTGTTTCTCTTCTCTTACTGTCTTTGATTGCTGAACTCTCTTTGATTGCTGTTACACTCTAACTAAATACAATTTAATCAAGAAATTTTTCTTTAAAATTGCAACATTTTACAAGTTGGGCTGGCCATAATTATGGTTGTAAGGATTTTACTTTACTTTACCTAAGCGGCATTACGTGAAGCGTTCTATATTAAAACCAACAAAGCTTGTGCAAATTTTTTTTTTTTTTTAATTGGTTTATTGAATATTCACAACTACATAAATAAATATGTAACAAGTAAATAGCCTAACAAAAGTATGAACAAAGACGTGATGGTCATGAATGGTAGTTATCCAGTGACAACCACCATTAGTCACTCAGAAGGTCGCGGGGCCAACGACGTTTCAATCGCCTTGTAGGATTGCCTGGAAGTGTGGTGGAGGAGAGGGTTTGGGCGAGAGGATTGGGATGAAGGGGGAGTCTGCTGTGGAATTTCTTGTATCGGAGCTTTGCTAAATCCTGGACAAAAGGAATCTTCAGATCTGTGTGGATTGTATGGTTGGAAACATAATAAGGAGCATCGACTATGCGTCGGAGTATTTTGGACTGCAGGGTTTGTATTCTTTTGAGGTTGGTACGTTTTGTGGTTCCGTAGAGTTCTAGTCCGTACATCCAGATGGGTGCGAGTAGTGAAGTATAGAGTCGTCTTTTATTCTGTAGAGTGAGTTTGGAGCGCTTGTCAAGGAGTCTAGCAAGTAGTCTGAAGCGGTTGTTGAGGGAAGTCCGTTTAAGTCTGGTGTATGGGTTCCAGGTTAGTCGCTTGCCTAAGAACATACCTATAGATAACGAACGTTGCGCAAATTTAAATTTAAAACTAATCCCCTAAATACTAAAATCTCTAAATTCTTCTTTTTTCCAGAAAAATGTTTTGAAATAAAAGTGATACGTTTCGATTTATGAAGAAAACATTTTAAGTTCAAAGAAAATTGTTGTAAAAAATTTCAAACCTGTCGCACTACCAGTTTTCCGAATCAATACTTCCAATGTAATATGTATTATGTAGGTGGTAAAACCAAAGCAAACGCTACTTTTCCCCCAGATCCCCCCCCCCCAATATTCAATTTTCCTTAGAAAATATTTCAAAAAAAAAAGAAAAGTAATAGGTATTATATGTGTGTAAATAGTACACGAAGTTTAGAGTAAATCGTCGCAGCGGTTTTCGAGAAAAATCACAAAAAAAAAACTGAGAAAAAAAGAAAAAAAAAACCCTTTGAGTAAAGTCACAGTTTCGGTTGGAATGGATTTTTGCCTCAAATCTTCGTGTTTGATATGGTGGTAAGTATCTAAATGGAATGCCAAGGTTGAACTTCCTGTACACACACACACACACACATCACATGTTCCTGTTAATATACTCACTCACACACAACATTCGGTAAAAAAACTTTTTTCGTATTCAAAGGACTTCAAAACATACGTATTAGATAAAATCTGGCACGATCGTATTACTTCCTTTTACTAGGAAGGAGTAAGGGTAAGTAATACATTTTTTGGGGTCTCCTGAGAGAGCGAAAAAAAAATAATTTTAATGAATTGTCTACGTGTGTATGTGTGTAGGTGAAAGTAAGCTTTCTTCTGAACTCCGATTTGACAATAATATATGATTCTGACATATAAAGATACATTAATTGAGTTCCAGAGTTGGAGAAAATACTTTTAAACGAAACTGAGATTTTATAATATAAATTTGTAGAATTTTTTTGCTCCAATTAAAAACATGCTCTAAGGGTAACAAACGTAATGGAGCATTGAGTTTACATGCAAACAGCCATGCTCGATTCTATGTATATGAGCATAGTGACGCTTCGAGTCCTAACTGCAAGTATTGATTTATAAAATCGTTACCCTATAACTACTGGCTGCTGGTGCAGTTGTAAATATTAGTTTAGACAATGGGGATGAATTTTTTGTTTGATAGTGCAGCATGCCGATTTTTATTTGTTATGGACAGTAAGTAGAGAATATTCAATAAACTGTGTGAGCCAGAATAGGAAAAAAATTGCGACAATATCACAATCTTTTCCAAAAACTGAAAAAAAACTTTCCAACATAGGGAAGGGAATAGCTAAGTGGTTAGCGTACTGGACTCCCATGCGGAGGACCCGGGTCGAGTCTAGCTGTGCTACCCTTAGATTTTTTTCTTCCTAGGAGCCTCTACAGCTCACTGTCCGGTGAAGGACAGTGTTGTCTATAACGAGAGAACACTGTCCGGAGGCCGGCAGTGCACCGGAGAAGGCTCCGAGCGCCAATGACCACAGATGTTGACGCGCCTTAAATTAGAAAAAAATCTGGTGTGAAACACTCACACAACTTTCTCTTACTCCAGTACTCAAAATTATAATTGACAAATTTTATAGTTAGTGTACCAAAATTTAATGAAATTCGTCGAAAAGTGAAAACAACTGTCCAGTAAAACTGTCCGGTTTACTAATTTCCTTGAAACTCGGAATTTGGGTCATATATTAATTTCTAGTTATTTCAATTTGGATGACAGAATTGTATAATCAACTGTGATAGCATTTTAAAGAAAAACATAACCCCCCTCCCCCAAAAGTCCCCTTAAATGAATTTATCAGGGGAAAAGTTTCAAATAAAAGTTGTAGCTCTTTATATGTATAGTTAACAACGCTGGTTTAAAGAAAATCGTTGGAGCCATTTTCGAGAAAATACCAGAAAACTGAAAATTATATTTCAGTAAAAACGCACTTCCGGTTATCTATTTTTTTTCAAACTCGGAATTTCAACAACATATTTAATTCTAATTAACATTATTTAGATGACAGAATTGTCTAATATACTGAAACAGCAGTTAAGATGAAAACCTAACCCACCCCTCCCCCAGAAGTGCCCTTAAATGAATTTTCCTGGAGAAATGTTTCAAATAAAAGTTGTAGCTCTTTTGTATGTGTAGTTGATATAGCAAGTTTAAAGAAAATCTTCGGAGCCATTTTTGAGAAAATTGCAAAAACGTAAAAAAAACAACTAGTAAGTGGTACTTCCGGTTGAGGAATATTGACACATAACGCACCGTCAGATCCCATGGTGATACTAAACGTAATATCAAGTTTGAACTTTCTACGATTTTTCGTTTTTGAGCTATGCTGTTCACATACATACACACACACACACACACACAGACACACACACACACACACACAACAGACCATTTGCTAAAAACCACTTTTTTGGACTCAGGGGACCTCAAAACGGATATTTCCGGTGAAAACTCGATATCGAAAATTTGACACGATTACAATACTTCCTCTTACTAGGAGTAAGAGAAAGTAAAAACAAAAAAACATCCCATCAGATTTTTTTAGTATACTGGAATAGACTAGGCTACTTTTAATTACATCCTGGAAAAACGTGGACTAACTTTAACCGTCAACCCCATTACTCAAGAAGAAAGACGTTAAAATATATAAATAAAAAATTAAGATACAATAAAAAAATTTATTTATTTTAAAAATTGTATTCAAATCTTCAGACCTTAAAATTATAATGAGATATTGTGTGCACGGCAATGGCCAGTGGAGTTTTTAAAGAAAAAAGAATTCTTTGTTGCTCTAAGTTTCGGATACCAGAAAAATATTATTATAAATTGAAGTTATGTTTATTTTTTTGGTTTTCGAAGCTACACAAAGACACTCGCCTCAGTAATTTGTTCTTCCAAATTTGAAACTGCCGCGCCTCACTATGAACATTTTTCTTATCCCACGTAATTTTAAAAATACTTTCTCTTCAACTCTCTAGATGGATAAGAACAAATTTTTACTTTGTTAGTTTGTTTAATAGCTTCATTTAAGATGATTGTATTTTTAGTTCAAAAATTGAATGTTACTTTCTTGTTTAAACACAGTTTTTTTTTTGTTTTTTTTTATAATTAGTTATTAGTCAACTCGACAGACGGGCTATTGTTCAGTGTCTATTAAATGTAAATATTAATCATTTTTGTATTACTTTTGGTAAAAATAAAACATTATTAATTAATTAATTAATCAAATTACTCTCTTTCCTCTCTCTCAACTCTCAACTCTCTCTCTTCATTTTAATCTCAACGTTCTCAACGTACACTCCTTTCCTACCTTTTATCTTTATCATTTTTATTTTCTCTTATTGTTAATTTCATTTCATTTAATTAACTGTCACTTCTGTGATATATTTTCTTGTTTTTAATAATTTATGTTCAATATGTTCTGTTAATATTTCTTTAATTTAAATTTTTCTTGTCTTTGTTATTATAAATCTATGCACTTTTTCTTCCACACAATACTGTACAATAATGTATGTTTTCTCCAATAAATTTTGCTAAGCTCCTGAAGAAGGACACCAGTGGTACCAGAAATGTAGAGCAACAAAGAATTCTTTTGTTTCTTTAAAAACTCCTCTGACCATTGCCGTATATAGCAATTTATATTTCATAAAAAGTTGAAATTGAAAAACATTTAAAATTGTATAGAAAACTAAACTCCCCACTTCTTGTTGTGGTGGTTGGTGGTTCCGCAGAACTGGAAAGTATCAGAGACATTTTCCATGATAGTCTGCTTCTTTTTGTCGGTTTCGGGCATACGCCCATCATCAGGATGTTTTTGTTAAACAGTGTAATAACATGTGACTTGTACAGAGCAAATGTAGTTGATACACTGGATTTTAAAAGTCTTTGTTATGATGGCACTAGGTTAAGAGGGGTGTTGCTATCTGAATGCCTGAATGAGAAAACACATGTTTGGTCCTTTAAAGACGTTGTTCACTTTTTAAATGGAAACATCAATGAGTGGGGATGTATAACTTAAACTATGTTTTTTGAAGAAGATTTTTACTTTGATTATAATGGAGTTGATGAGGAGAGAAATTGGGATTGATTAATTAGACGAGATATGAAGGCACTGTTATAATATAACTATAAGTTTACACAAACTGCACTGGACTTGTAATGATTTTATAGAATAAAGGGTGGGAGTAGATATATGACACGATGCGATGTATATGGTTGAATCTGATAGAATTGATCTCTAGATCTCTCACTGGCTTATATACAGGTTCTCCCCACTCTAGCCTGCTCAAGTCAGAGAGTACCAGAGAGAGTCTGTTTTCTCTCGGTCGGGCTTGTTCTCTCTCTCTCTCTCTCTTGCCGTTACATTGATAATTATTTATCCATACCATCTTGTTATTTCTATTTATTAATTTTTAAAAGAGCGAAATAACGCGAAAGTGTCAGTCGTGGGCCACTATGGAATAGTTGCTGATAAGAAATGATAGAATTCGAGCTGAATGATGTAACATATACACAAATTATATGTATATTTTCATATGTAATTATACGTGTTTTTTAAATCACGTAAGATGGTATAGATACATAACTATGTTGAACAAGTAATCTATATAAGCACTTGATCTTATAAAGGGACCAACGTCATTAAAGGACCGAACGTGTGTTTTCCCATTCAGGTAGCAACACCTCTCTTAACCTAGTTCCGTCATAACAAAGACTTTTAAAATCTAGTGTATCAACTGTATTTGCTCTGTGCAAGTCTATGTTATTACACTGTACAACAAAAACATCCTTATGATGGGCGAAAGCCCGAAACCGGCCGATGACCACAAAAAGAAGCCAGGCTAACACGGAAAATGTCTCTGATGCTCCCCACTTCTCATTGAAACTTGATGCCACTAGACTACAGAATAAAATCTAAAAGTTTTTGAAAAAATATAATTAATGAAAAAATAAATTTTCATTATTTTAAACTATCCCTATCTAATAATAAGTAAATAAGATACATAACAATGTTTATATTTTAGAAATACCATTGTATTTATATTTACTGCCTGTTATAAGGGTCAAAGTTTATTTTACTGTTAACTAATTGTTATAAAATATTATACGAGAGAGGTTTTTTTTTTTTTTTTTTTTTCTCTCTCTGTTTATTATTACTAGATATTTTCAATTTTTATTTAGTTTTTTGTTCTCTAATAATTCAAAGTTTTGTTGTTTTTTTTTCGATTGTTTACATTTACATTCTTTTAGATTGTAATAATTATATTAATATTGCAATTTTTATATTAGTATTTATGATTGTAATTTTTAAACTTTAATTAATATTGAAAGAGACTTACAAATTCAACTCTATTTGTATGGAATGTCCAAAAACAAATAAATAAATAAATAAATAAAAACTATTTCTATCTATGTCATCATATAAATTTTTCGCGGAGTTGAAGCGATTTGAAGGGGGAAAAAAATCGCTAGTTTAAATCTTGCTTCGATGCTACTAGAGCACTCTATAAATCTTTACTATTTACGCGTCCATTTTGAAAAAAACCTAGACTCGACGCTCCATTTATGTTTGTACCCTAAATCTTGAAAACTCACTGATTTATTTGAAACCTGTTTCTCTAAAACATTGATTTTTAGGAATTTTTTTTTTTTTTTGCGAGACTTGTGAATTAGTCGCAAATTTTAAACTGCAGTTTACAAAGCTAAATCGTTAATAATACGTTGAGATCGATAAATTCAGGTAAACAACTAAAATCCCCACTACCTTTAATGCACACACAATTACACTTTTAGTAAATTTAAATAAAACTTGCCAATTAGAAATGTTATTATGAATAAGAGGAATTCGTATGAATTGTTAGTTATTATTATTATTATTATTATTTTTTTTTTTTACTTCTGCAATATTTTTCTGGTCTATAAACAAGCAGTACCTGGTTAAATATATTAATTTAAACATAACAACTTAGAATAATATATTAGCATTTTATAAGTATAATTTTCTAGGGGAATTATTGTAGTTTTCCCCTATAAAATAGGACAGCTGTATTTTGTGTAAATACATTTTAGTGGCCATAAAATGACTGAGGAAAATGGAGTGACGTATAGATAAGAGTGTCTCATATTCTCCATCTCTCTCTCTCTCTGTAGGACAGTTTGGTGAATATGTCAGCGAATGAATGAGTTAGAGTTAGTTAGAGAGAGAGAGAGAGCGAGAGAGAAGAAGAACAGGAGAAGTTAGTGATAAGTTGTAACTATGTAAATGTTTACTACACACACGGGGTAAAGAGTACACTTTTCTGTTCTACATTAAACTGTTTTACCTACATTCCCAGCCTGGAGACACCAGGCTACTGTAACAAATAGGAGTACTCTATCTAACAGTAAATACTTCATTAGCTTATTCACAAGTATACTGGTGTTATATAAACTAACAAGCCTAAAATATGATTTATTAATCTAATTTATACTTACCCTTTCACAAAAGGTAGTTTCATGTTCTTCAACTAAATATATTAATATGGAATTCAAATCTTTTAATTAAAATAATAGTTTTAATTTCATATTCGTGTTTTCCTAGTATTAAGTGTTTTTTTTTAATAATAATAATTACGGAAGTTTATATCTGTGTGTGTGTGTGTAAAATACGTCACCAGGATGTGCGACACATTTATTCAGTTTTACGCGATTTCTTCAACATCCTCCATCATGATTTTCTTTAAACTTTGTATACTATCTACATACACAATAATTTTGTCACTTTTCATTGAAATATTTTCCCGGAAAAATTGATATTTCTAAGGAAAATCAGTTAAATCACCCGCCAACATTCATCACTCTACGTTCGGTCACTTTATCTTCTTTTACAAATTTATCTTCTCATAAATTTCCTTAACATATAATTTGTGTATATGTTATGCCGAATCGGTGAAATTACCTAATTCATGAACTTGGCAGTTATTTGTTTGTTGCTTAATTCATCTAATAGACAAGAGGAAGACGTTAACAATACCAAATACATTGCCGACAAAATAACCGTAATTATTTCTCATGAACATATGTATATAAGTAAATCAGTTTTTTTTTTTAAATCACTTTGGTGTTTGCCGTGCAGTTTTTATCCAAACAATTCTCCGTTATTCCGTGTTTTATATTTGCCTTCTTTCTTAACCAAAAGAAATGGTGGTAATGGAAAGTATGTACATAAGTAAATCAGTATTATTTAATTAATATCTAAAGGTTATTGTAATGGGATCCAAATTATAAAAGATTCATAGGATTCGAAGTGCGAAGAAGCAGACATTAAATGAATAAAACGTTAGCTATTCCCCACCTAAGCCAGACTAGGGAGGGAGAATTTGATTCATATAAACAGAGCGACAGGAGAACAGAGAGGAGAGTTTTTATGACAGTTTTACAACAGTAAAACCAGTCAGCAACCTATCTACTTACATTCTTATTTCTAAGCCAGTCTGTCTCTTTATTATTCTCTTGCAACCTAACTTCTATTTAAGTGTAAAGTCCTTCAGTTTCTGTGTTATATTCATTATACAGTGTTCAGTATATCATCTAGTTTATTTCTAATATCATTCCTAAATTCATTCTCGCTAATTCTCTCTCTCCTTCTCACATTCATTATATTATATTCTCACAGGACTTGCAAGAGTGACAGGCAGAATTTTACGCATATAATTATTTTATGAAACACTTAAAGCGTTTATTGGTACACAGTCTGCCAACAAAACTGCTCAGTTCGAGAATTGGGCAATTTCATTGATTCCGGCGTAACATATATAGTACAAGTAATGAGTTTAGAGTTTCATTCTCCAACAACATCAATCACCATCTCTTGGCTACCATCACACACTTCTCTATTTGTTGGTAATGCTGTTTGTTTTTAGTTTTTACCTGGCCATTTAATTCTCGCTGATCGCCATTCTCTTCTTGATTTTCTTTGACGGACCCAGTGTATCAACTTTTAACTTCCATGGCATTTGTTAGACGAAGACGTACAAATGCAATTTTTTGCTAATTACAAAATGGTGATAGTGTTAATTCCCCTGCTTTCTCTATAGCCACATTTCTCAAACTTTCCTTATATAAAGTTCTATGGCTATCTTCTTTATAAAACCATTTTAATGGTCAACAATTTCTTCTACACCTTGAGCACTTAATGACCCAAGTCAAATTACGTTGACTGTGTAATGTTATTGGGTTAGTGGAGTTTGTGTGGCGTGTACATCGTTGAAAGGGCTCAAGTATGTGTACGAGTATTGTTCGGTATTTATCGAAAATTTAAATTTGCCGCCCTAAAAAATTTAATATACTAAATATAAACTGATAACTCTAGGCTGTGTCCTAATCAGAGAGTGGGGGTAGTCCCTTCGTAGACCTCCCACTAAACTAGTCACAAAGTAACATCCAGACAAGTAACATAGTGCAGTGCGAATATTTGCCTACTTAATTGCATTTCCGCTTTTCCGTTTGGTGGAAAACCCATGTTTGCCACATCTGGTTTTCCTCAGCGTTAATCGTGATAGTCGATTTCTTGTCGGGTGAGTGCCTACGGATTCTCCAAGCCTGTAAGAGTGAACGGCAAGCACGTGGTCTCTACTTCCGCTGCTTCTCCGACCGTACAGCTTTCCTGGAGCCCGTTTAAATTTTCATCTATTTTCATCAGCCGTACTGTGTGGACAACGACGCTGGAATTACAGGCATATGGTTCCCTTTTGTTTCCCTTTTCCTGTCTCCTATTTTCCTTCCATTCCCCATATGGGCTGAAGGTCAGTCGAACCACACTAATTTTAAGGTGTCTGCGTTTGGAGGTAAGCGCCACTCCTTTTGGCTTGGTGAATTTAATAACTATTTTTTGCTTCTCATTTTGTATTTGTTAAATATTAATTTGTTCATGTTATCTGAGCCCATATGGCTCAATCTTTTATACAGTCCACTCAATATTTTCCGTAACTTAATATTATCAAACATTTCATTTATTATTCATTTTATTATACCCCCTGTTAATCACTCTAACAGAGCCTAGCAGAGGTATTAATTATTAAATATATTATACCTGCTTTTTTTTTACTAAACA
>JAAEAF010002290.1:0-33878 GCA_011037195.1 Triatoma infestans
AGCCGCTGTACTAGCCCTTATTCTACCTCGTATTTTTTTGTACCCCACAAAAAGTGTAATCCCCTCTGGGAACAAACTTTCCTTTTTACTGTAGAAGATATTTTAGTAACTTTTATATACAACGACTTAAACTGTTGATGACTAAATAACAGATAAATTGTTAAACTGGTGTTCAAATAATCCCGTTATTTTTTTACTTTCTCTTACTCCTAGTAAGAGGAAGTATTGTAATCGTGTCAAATTTTCGATATCGAGTTTTCACCGGAAATATCCGTTTTGAGATCCCCTGAGTCCAAAAAAGTTGTTTTTAGCAAATGGTCTGTGTGTGTGTGTGTGTGTGTGTTGTATGTGAACAGCATAGCTCAAAAACGAAAAATCGTAGAAAGTTCAAACTTGATATTACGTTTAGGTATCACCATGGGATCTGACGGTGCGTTATGTATCAATATTCCTCAACCGGAAGTACCACTTTACTAGTTGTTTTTTTTACGTTTTTGCAATTTTCTCAAAAATGGCTCCGAAGATTTTCTTTAAACTTGCTATATCAACTACACATACAAAGAGCTACAACTTTTATTTGAAACATTTCTCCAGGAAAATTCATTTAAGGGCACTTCTGTGGGAGGGGAGGGGTTAGGTTTTCATCTTAACTCTAATTTAAGTTTATGAAACTGCATATTTTCAGCTTTTTCCTCTACTACAACATGGTATCTCGTTGATTATACAATTCAATCATCCAAACAAAATTAATTAGAAATAAACAGATGGCCAAAATTCCAAGTTTCAAGAAAATTGTAAGCCAGAAGTGCGCTTATACTGAACAGCTTTTTCAATTTTCGACGAATTTCGTTATTTTGGTACACAAACTATAACATTTGTCAATTATAATTTTGAGAACACGAATAAGAGAAAGTTGTGTGAGTGTTTCACACCAGATTTTTTGCATAATACTATATGAATAATCTTTATTTTCTATTCTTATTAAAGAACATCCTGAGCTACTACAAGTGTTCTCAAGAACCGAGTCCTAATTGGATGTAATTTTCGGAAGTCGACGACTCAACTTGCCCAAAAACAGATCCATTACAAGCTGTAATTAGATATAAGAGACTCTTGAAAACAAAGAAGAAAGCTGGTTGAAAATTCTAGCGTGGCATACTCTTACTCCTCTTTTTGAGTTGTATGTAATATGGCAGATTTTCTTTAAATTTCAAAATATGCTCTTATGTCCTGACTAACTGTGCAAGCGATGGGGGGGGGAGTGCTAGGGCCAAGAAAGGCAGGTAGAGAATGATTATATTTTAGAGAGGCCAATAATATTGAACACATTTGAATTTTAACGTCTCTCGGATACCTCAAAACCCCCTAAAAATAATTTTTTTTTTTTCAAAAAAATGGTGCAATTAATATTCCAGTTTTAAAGGAAATCGTTTTAGTTGTTTTCCAGATAATTTCCGTAAAAGAAATCTCAAAATTCTATACTGTAAATTGCACTTCCGGTCAACCAATTTCCTTTAAATTTGGAATCCTAGCAATGTTTCTAATTTATGTTTACAATATAGAGCTGGCAGAACCATATGTTGTACTGAAGTGATACTTTAGAGGAAAGCTTAACGCTACTGCTCCCTCCCAATAAATCAATTTTAATAGTGAAAAAATCAAAATAAAAGTGATAGGTATTTATGTGTGCAAATAGTATACGAAGTTTAAGAAAATCGTGAAAAAACCATTCAGTACAGTCGCACATTCGATTGATGTATTTTGCCAAAACCGTTGTGTTCGATGCGGTGATAATAGGGCAGGGTGGGGCTTGTTGTTACAGACTAATTTTGAAAAGCACTTCCTAAGTGGTCAAAGTTGAGTGTAGTCAGTTCCCTCTAAGATTCTGTTGCATATGGCGGCATTGTGTGACTTTCCTCGAAATATCATAGTGAAAGCTGCATTTTATTATTGAAACCGAAAGCTGTGATCTGAAAACTACTAAAGGTAAGGGCTTTTATACTTATAGCTGTTAATTCATACATCCTTAACAATAATTTCAATCCAATATGGTTGCGCTAGTACTCTTTGACCTATGTGTTTACGGATTAATTACTGAAATAGCGTAAGTGGGGTTAGTTGTTACACTTGTTTGGAGTACGTTGTTACAGTGTAAACAACTTGCCCCACTGCATATCTTAAATCAAATCACGGCAGATCTTATAAGAAATGAAGCCAAAAATAAGAAAAACGAGAAAGTTGGCAATTCTAACAAAAAAAAAAATCTGTGACTCCTAAGCTGCGAACAAGAATCAAAAAAATAATTTGCCATTATCAAGTTCCGGCGAAGAAGATGAGGACTGGCTGAAATGGTCTAAAGCCATGGTCGCAGCCAAAAGGTGGAGAATTGGAGTGCAAAAGATGGGCCCATTCAAAAATGACCTTGCATATGTTTGCCACCATTGCAACTCGGACTTAGTGACAGCGAATAGAAACAGAATGAATGTTCAAGCATTTAAGTTTGTAATAACCCATATTTGGATCATAATCAAGCTGATATTATTAATAAAATAAAGATATGATAATTTGTTTATTGAACATATTTCAGTTTTATTTCCTTAAAATAAACACCCAAACATATATTTTATACATTCTAACAATTTACCCTCCGCATGTAACAACAAGCCCCACCGAAGGGCACGTTGTTACAGTATACGCATTTTAATAGTATTTGAATTTTTTAAAGCGGTTTACTTCATTTGAAAAAATCCAAATAGAAAATGTCATTTGTTGATAGACTTTTACAAAAAGCCATCTATTATTTCTAACTAATTATGTTTGGATGATAGAATTGTATAATTATCCAGGATAGCACTTTATGAAAATCTAACCCCACCCCTCCCCTAAAAGTGCCCTTAAAAGAACTTTCCCAGAGAAATGTTTTAGATAAAAGTTGTAGATCTTTGCATGTTTAGTTTATATACGAAGTTTCATAAAAATCGTCGGAGCCATTTTTGAGAAAATTTTGAAAAAGTGAATAAATCATTTAGTAAAGTGGTAAAGTAACGCACTTCCGGTTATCCGATTTTTTTCAAACTTCGGAATTTGGAACAACATATTTAATCTAATTACATTTTTAGATGACAGAATTGTTTAATAAAAATGAAATAGCAGTTCTAGATGGAAAAACTACTCCAACCCCCTCCCCCAAAAGTGCCCTCATTGCATTTTCAGAGAAGAAAATGTTACAAATAAAGGTTGTAGCTCTTTGAATGTTCTGTGGTTGTGTGAGATTTCAGAGTTTAAAGAAAATCATCGGAGCCATTTTTGAGGAAAATCGCAAAAAAGTAAAACAAAAAAAACTCGTAAAGTGGTACTTTCGGTTGAGGAGATGTTGACAGATAACGTATGTTAGATCCCATGTGTGATACCTAAAACGGACATATCACAGTTTTCAACTTTCTACTGTTTTTGTTTTTGAGCTAGGCCTTGTTCACATAACATAACATACATACACACAAAAACAAAAACACACAGACCATTGCTAAAACCACTTTTTTGGACTCAGGGGGACCTTAAAACGGATATTTCCGGTGATAACTCGATATCGAAAATTTGACACGATTACAATACTTCCTCTTACTAGGAGTAAGAGAAAGTAATAAATACAAAATAGAGTAGTCAGGTTTTTCTTTTGCCCATGATGTATTTCAGATGATTACCCATACTAGAAAAATTGATTGAAATTAAATGATTCAATTTAAGCCGATTTCTTTCTATTTGTTTTCGTTATGAAACAGTCTTTAAGAAATTATGGCATACTAATAACGGACTAAGAAATACTGTTCACAGTTACTAAGTAATAAATAATTATTAGTCCAGTTACAACTACTAAGCATTAGGATTGTTCTATTTATTTATCTTATTAACTGAAAACTTTTCTATTGTCATATTTATTACAGTAATTAATTCCAATTAGTCTTGTAAACAGTTTAAACTCTACACTGTCTCTAGAAAGGCACCTTTACAGCTAAATACTGTTGCATTTATCTCGTTCAAATAATCTTCTTCACTTTTATTAAAATCGTGCAGTGCAATTCGAAGACAACACCTCCCAGTGAACATCTTGCTCTTAGTTCACCAATAGACATTACTTCCCAGAGTTATTTATTTTATTTTATCATAAAACTAACTTATATAATAAGTTCAGATATTTTTATTATTTAATATATATATATAGTGATTCGTGATGGTTTCCTTCTCTTTTTTCTTTTTAACTTTTATCTTCCGCAAGTTATAGTTTAAACTATTTCCAGGTAATGTATAACACTTTTCTTTAATTAATGATAGGGTCATTGAGATATTTGCTTGCAAGGAACACAACATTCCCTCTTTCTCTCTCCCTCTCATGTGGAAAGATCTTCTTGGGAGTCAATTAATTCTGGAGTACTACAGGGTTCTGTTTTAGGGCCTCTTTTATTCTGTTTATATATTAATGATCTGCCTAGTGTAATAAAATACTGTAAACATATGCTTTATGCGGATGATTTACAAATATATTTGCACAGTCTGCCCTCTGAATTGGAGTCTGGTATTGCCAGAGTAAAGTCTGATGTGAATTCAATCCTTAGCTGGACAAAGTCAAATTTCATTACATTTAATATAACAAAATCAAAAGCAATGATAATTGGCAGTAGAAAATATATAAATACAATTAATTTAGACTATATTTCCAAAATTACTGTTAATAACATAAATATACCTTATGTTACGACTGCGAAATGTTTAGGTGTGACGATTTCTAACACGTTATCTTGGAATAGCCATGTAGTAATATTTGCAATAGTATTTATAAATCTCTATACCAGCTAAAACTCCATAAAAATATGTTGCCTATATCTCTCCGTAAACAGCTAGTTTGTACTCTCATACTTCCTCATTTTGATTACTGTTGCCTGGTATATGCTGATCTTACTTCGGAACTTAACACCAAACTCAAGAGATTACTTAACTCCTGTATCCGTTTCATATTAAATATTAGGAAAGACGAACATATTACACCACATTACTTTACTTTAAACTGGCTTACTGTTGACTAAAAAATACTTTATGGGTAATTTCATATACCAATTGTTTAGGACACAGACTCCAAAATACTTATATGACATGTTTACACAAAAAGCTGCACTAGACTTAAGAACTACAAGGACTGTCGATTCCAGACTTTACATACAACCACATAGGACTGTAACGTACCAAAATTCTTTTACTGCTGCTGCCAGTAGACTCTGGAACGACTTACCTACTGACTTGACCAACAAGAAATCACTGCCTAGTTTTAAGTTTTTCTATTACAATCATTTGTTTGAACTGTACAAAGGAGATTTTTAAGTTTGTATATAGAAGTTATTTTTTTTTTTTTTCTTTTGTTTTATATTATTATATTAATAATTATTATTACTATTATTATTATTATTTTATTAATTTATTATTAGTAGTAATTTTTATAAATGTAAATATTTTATACAAAATTATAAATGTAAATAGTAATTAAGAATTTATTTCAGTTTAATCTCTCAGATCAGAGAAAATATTTTTAATATTGTAAATTTTATTTGTTGCTCTTAAGGGACATAAGTCCCAGAGCATAATAAATTTATCTTTCTTTCTTCTTTCTTTCTCATACCCGCTGGTATTTGACCAAATTTTATTGTCATTAATGATTTGATACAGGTGGAATCTTATGTACTATAGCAACAATTTTATATTATTGTCAGTACTTTCTCTAGATACCTTCAATTCCAAGTTTCTCGAAGAACACTTCCAAATAGTATAGCAATTTCATCGGGAATTTTTCAGGCAATTATTGAAAAAAAAAAAAAAAACTTGAATAATTAAAAAAAATCATATGCATAAAAATGGTACTTCCGGAAATGTCAAAAAAACAATAAATTTAATCTGGTGTGAAATACACACTAACTCCTACTGCAATTTACATAGTTATAATTAACTAATTCTGTTCTAACATGCGTATACTTACTGGATTTTTAATTGTCTTCGAGATTTTATTTTCTAGTCAAACTATCAAAAATCAAACTAACCATGAGGGTTATTTTTAAGACAAAATAAATCTATCATAAATAACTGTTATTTCATGAGCGGAATATTTTTCTCTACTTTCATTTATTGATAAACGAAACGAAATTATTGACTGTCGAAACGACATAATATATCTTACAGCAATTTTACACGATGAGTCAAATTAGATAAACAGGCTGAAATTTTCCACTTGATACATTTTCGCCTAATTTTTCTATGAAAACTTTTAACAATCAAAAAAAGAGTTGAAAATATGGAAAATTTATATATAAACAAATATAATATGTATCTGCACCAAATGTTTATATATTTTTGGTTTAATATTAAAAAGAAAAAAAATCTGTTTTTTGTATGGATAAATTCAAATTACAGTAAGCTCCCGATTATCCGGGTTAATTGTGGGGAGAGGCGGCACGGATGATCCGAATTATAATTATTTATTTCTAAAATACAACATATACATTTTAAAGGCAGACAATTAGTTTAGCATGTTTAATGCTCTTTATTATTTAGAAAATCTGTGATTTTGGTTTGTTTGCAGGAATCTTTTAATGATTTTTACTTTCTCTTACTCCCCTAGTAAGAGGAAGTATTGTAATCGTGTCAAATTTTCGATATCGAGTTGTGTCTTTTTTTTCCCCACTGTTTTAACCGGAAATATCCGTTTTGAGGGTCCCCTGAGTCCCAAAAAATGTTTTTAGCGAAGGTCTGTGTGTGTGTGGTGTGTGTGTGTGTGTGTGTGTGTGTGTATGTGTGTATGTATGTGAACAGGCATGTAGCTCAAAAACGCACAAAATCGTAGAAAGTTCAAACTTGATATTACGTTAGGTATCACCATGGGATCTGACGATGCGTTATGTGTCAATATTCCTCAACCGGAAGTACCACTTTACTAGTTGTTTTTTTTACGTTTTGCAATTTTCTCAAAAATGGCTCCGAAGATTTTCTTTAAACTTGCTATATCAACTACACATACAATTAGCTACAACTTTTATTTGAAACATTTTCCAGGAAAATTCATTTAAGGGCACTTCTGGGGGAGGGGTGGGGTTAGGTTTTCATCTTAACTGCTGTTTCAGTATAGGTATTAGACAATTCTGTCATCTAAATAATGTTAATTAGAATTAAATATGTTGTTGAAATTCCGAGTTTGAAAAAAAATAGATAACCGGAAGTGCGTTTTTACTGAAATATAATTTTCAGTTTTCTGGTATTTTCTCGTAAATGGCTCCAACGATTTTCTTTAAACCAGTTTTGTTAACTATACATATAAAGAGCTACAACTTTTATTTGAAACTTTTCCCCTGATAAATTCATTTAAGGGGACTTTTGGGGGAGGGGTGTTATGTTTTTCTTAAAAATGCTATCACAGTTGATTATACAATTCTGTCATCCAAATTGAAATAACTAGAAATTAATATATGACCCAAATTCCGAGTTTCAAGGAAATTAGTAACCGGACAGTTTTACTGGACAGTGTTTTCACTTTTCGACGAATTTCATTAAATTTGGTACACTAACTATAAAATTTGTCAATTATAATTTTGAGTACTGGAGTAAGAGAAAGTTGTGTGAGTGTTTCACACCAGATTTTTTTAATATCAGTTCGTGCTATTATGTCGTTATACACGAATTCCCCATTCATCGATGCGTAAGCAAATATATCTTTAAAAAATACATGTACATATAATTATTTTTTTAAATTCATTTCATGCACGGATAATCCGCACACGGATAGACGGGAGTTTACTGTGATGAATAGTTTTTGATGAATTTACAAAAATCAATTTCCCATGTTTTCTTCTCCTTCTGCTTGGGGGAAAAAAATCAACATCATCCTTTCGCTTCTCTAAAAACTAAATACGTATTATTGGAAAATACATAATTAATTAGCTAAAACTAAATAAAATCATTTAAGATGAATTTAATTTCAAAGCAGTAACCTGCTCTAAATATGTAGACAACAATCTGTACCAGAAGTCATTCAATTTGAATTTTATTGAATATGAATTTATTTACTGCTTGTTTCCAGTCGCGTATTAGCAAAAGTCAAATAATAAAACATACCGATTATCAAGCACGATTTTTACTTTCTCTTACTCCCTAGTAAGAGGAAGTATTGTAATCGTGTCAAATTTTCGATATCGAGTTTTCACCGGAAATATCCGTTTTGAGGTCCCATGAGTCCAAAAATGTGGTTTTTAGCAAATGGTCTTTGTGTGTGTGTGTATGTATGTATGTGTGTATTTGAACAGCATAGCTCAAAAACGAGAAACTGTAGAAAGTTGAAACTTGATATTCCGTTTAGGTATCACCTTGGGATCTGACAGTACGTTATCTGTCAAAATTCCTCAACCGGAAGTACACTTGTACTAGGTTTTTTTTATTTTTTTTGCGATTTTCTCAAAAAGGGCTCCGACGATTTTCTTCAAACTTTGTACATCAACTACACATACAAAGAGCTACAACTTTTATTTGAAACATTTCTCTGGGAAAATTCATTTAAGGGCACTTTGGGGGAGGGGTGGGGTTAGGTTTTCCATCTAAAGTGCTATTTCAGTTTATTAGACAATTCTGCCATCTAAATAATGTTAATTAGAATAAAATATGTTGTTGAAATTCCGAGTTTGAAAAAAATCGGATGACCGAATTTCTCAAAAATGGCTCTAACGATTTTCCTGAAACTTCCATATAAACTACACATACAAAGATCTACAACTTTTATTTGAAACATTTTTCTGGAAAATTCATTTAAGGGCACTTCTAGGGGAGGGGTGGGGTTACAGCTTCCTCTAAAGTGCTATTATAGTTGATAAAGTATATGGATGATAGAATATACAATTCTATCACCCAAAAAACTTAATTAGAAATAAATAGATGGCCAAAATTCTGAGTTTTTTTAGAAAATTAGTAAACCGGATTTGCGCTTTTACTTTTCGACGAATTTCATTAAATTTGGTACACAGACTATAAAATTTGTCAATTTTGTGAACTGGAGTAAGAGAAAGTTGTGTGAGTGTTTCACACCAGATTTTTTTTTTTGAGAGGGTGAAAATCACAGGATAACTCTTATTTTTTTGAGCAAAACACAAATCTTTCAAAGAAAAATAATTAATTTTTTGTTGAAATAAGAAAAATGTTAACAATTAATTTTTATTTTCATATAAAAAAAAAAAATCATATAGAATGTTTAAAAATATCTATCAAAAATAATAACACTTATTTATCAACACCGAAAGTACAAAATTTTTCGCGAAACTTAACTTAAAATCACTTTAAGTAGTTAAAGTGGGCTTACTAATGCGAATTCATTTTTACTTTTAAAAATAACTCTTATATTCAATTCCTGCATTGTACAGATGCGGAAGGAATAAAATAAAAATAATGAATTAGCAACGTAATTGCTGAATTTAGTGAATTTGTCTTTTGAGCTCAACAATTTGAAAAATCACTACGTTCAAGATTAAGAACGCTTTAGAAGATTTAAAGCTGTACAAAAAGATACTATTTTGATAAATCTTTATTAAATTTTGGTAACAATAGGACAATGGGACTTTATAATGAGGCGAAAATTATCATATTAAATTCCTACCGGATTTTTTTTTTGTTTTTGTTTTTTTAAATACCACCGATTTTAAATGATCCTACCGATGACTTCCTCCACAGCACTACCACCAACATATGTAAGGAACAATACACCAGGAGTCTGGTGATCTAATTCTCTCTCCGCTATTGCTTTTCTACTACCATTGTTCAGGTGATTATACATTGTTTTACAAACATTGCTTTAATATAACTTGCTTACTTGTTCGCCTACGTTTCTATTTATACAAATATATATATATAAAAAACAAAACTGTTAACAAACAGCAACAATAGCAATAATAATAATATATACGACTACTTCTGGCCATTATCAGGTGTATTTTTTTTTCTTTATAGTCATTTTCTAAACACTAGTTTTTATAAACAGTGGTGGTATTAACTTTGTATGCATATTTGTAGTAGTTTTTTTTTTAAATTTTTTTTACTGCCTCATTTTAAATGCTAATAAACAATACATTCTTCACACTACTTCATTTTTTTTATTTTTGTTTTAATTTACATTTTTTTTTGTTTTTGTTATTGTATGGTCCCTTTTTGTTTTATTTGTTTTGTGAAGATAATAGAGAAACGTGCCAATTTTACCATAGATGCTAAATAGTTGCTGCGTCATTTAGGAATTTAAAATAAGAAACAGCCAAGGTCTATTTGGTAGATATTATTATTTTTTTTATAAATTATCCATTATGTTAACTCAAATGAATTTCTTTTATTGAAAATATTAAAATTTTGTGTGACAAATTTTCTTTTTAAATTTGGGATTTTTAGAAATGTCAATTTTTTTTCATAGATACCGCCCTAAAATTGATTTTCCTAAGAAAAATGTTTCAAATAAAAGTGGATAAATTATTTATGTGAGTAAATAGTATACGAAGTTTAAAGAATACCTGTCGTAGCTGTTTATTTTTATTTTTTTGAGAAACCATTCAGCAAAGTTTCATTTCCGGTTGGTGGAATTTCTGCAGTGGGATTTTTGTGAGGTAAGAGTTAGAGAATTGATGAATTGAACATATGGAAGGTTTACTAATTACAGCGAAGATACTATCAGTACCTTACAGGTGTAACCGAGTGGCAACACTGGGCAGTTGGAAACGCTGGCCTGGAAGGAGGTTACTATAAGGCTCACTCTGACTATCTGTAACACACGTGCGTAGTATACCTATGTCTAATTATTTCAGATTAAAATTAACAATCACTTACCTCTATTAACTATATTAACTATAACTACAACTATCACTATCTATTTTATACCTAGTGTGCGAATAAACTACAATTTACCGAAAAGTGAGTTCAGTATTTAAGACCCGCCTTCTCACCCTGTGCTAGCATGAGGTCAACTGAAGACAACCCGCCGGGACTCTTAGACTGGATGTGGAATTTAATAAAATTCCTGGCGCCCAAGAATTATAAAAGGTAGAGAAAATAATTTCTTTTCCTCTATCTGTTTCCTCTGCCTCCGGAAAGGGGTTATACAGTTAAACAAGAAAAAGTGTAAGAATAGCGTAAGGCAGTGATGGCGAACCTATGACACGCGTGTCAGTGCTGACACGCGAGCTCATTTTTGGTGACACGCATCTTCAAAGATAAAAAATTTCATAATTCAAAAAAATCTTTTTTTTCTGATAATGTAGCTCATATAGTTAGCAACTCTCTCTGTTTACTACATATTTTGTGTTTAGTTTGTTACATGGAAATTATAAATACCGATTAACATTTTTTTTAATTTTATCCCTGAAAAAGACAATAAATTTGTCGAAACGTTGGAAAAGATTTTAAAAAAAGTGTACATTTTATTGACCGCTCCTCGAGATCTCCTTTAGTTGTTTTGCTAACAATTTTTTCATCCACATATTTTTGTGAGACATTGTTCTCAGCATTAAATAATATTAAGACAAACAAACGGAATCGGTTAACAGATGAAGTCAGTGGCGCTTGCTTGGCCTTGAAATGTACCAAGTATAAACCCGAAATAGAAGATTTAGCAGACAAACTTCAGCACCAAAAAAAGTCATCAGAGACATTTTCCGCGGTAGCCTGCTTCATTTTGTAGTCATCGACCGGTTTCGGGCGTTCGCCCATCTTCAGGATGCGTTTTTCAGACAGTGTGACAACACCGACATGCACAGAGCAAACTTAGTTTTCACACTCAAGTTTGCTCTGTACAAGTCTGTGTTGTCGCACTGTCTGAAAAACGCATCCTGAAGATGGGCGAACGCCCGAAACCGGTCGATGACCACAAAATGAAGCAGGCTACCACGGAAAATGTCTCTGATGCTTTCCAGCTCTGCGGAACCAACCACCACACCAAAAAAGTCACTAATTTTTCATATATATTTATTTTCTAATTGTATAAATTTATATTGTTTTTCTGTTTTTGTTCAATTATATTTTATGTATATATTACTTGATTTTGTATGTTAAGTGTCAATGAAATATGTAAGACAAGTCTCTAAATGTAAACTATTGGTTTCATAATTTTGGCTTTTGTATTTTAAATGGCATTAAACAAATAATTAACTTGATGAGTGACACGCCACGAGAATTATGTTTCTATTTTTCAAAATTTTGACACACCGAGCTCAAAAGGTTCGCCATCACTGGCGTAAGGCTAATAGTGAGCGAAGCGGCATGACAGATAAAGCCGATAGATGTTGGTTTCTCGAAAGTTGAAGATACCATATATCTTTCAGTAATAAACTTCCTCCCGGTGGTCGAGCCTATCCCTGAATTCCCCTTCTTTAGTCCTGCTGGGAGTAAGTAGGCGGGTCTTGACAGAAGACAAGAGACTAGGGTCTAATGTTGAAGCAGTTATGATAGGAATTACTGTTACGCTTCCTGTGATTTCTTAAATGACAGTAGGTGGTTGTCTGTGGGTACAACGTTTAAGAGTCCATCATATTTTTACCGACATTTTTATGTCATAGCGGTGGTGTACTTAAATGGAATATCAAGTTTGAATTTCCTGCTAGTTTTAATTTGAGATATTTTGTCCACATACAAACCCACTTTAGGAGTAAGAGAAAATAATTAATTAAATTAAGATCAGAACGAGCAGTAAATAAAAGGATCTTGAAGCTTCATGAACCTTGATCATGGAAAACTCAATATTGAATTGTAAAAAACATTACTTAATTTCTGTTTAAAAATACAAGAGTATTAAAATTAGACAATTAAAATAAAAATTTACTTTAACATATTATATTGAAAACATTACAATATACTTTACACTTACATATAGACAGATAAGATAGTGAACGAACTAAGCATAAAAAAAAAAATCAACAGATCCTACAACGGACGAGTTATACCAATGTATCCGACAACTTCTACAAGATTATCTTTTTGTACATTGACCGTTTGTGTAACCTGTGCCCGATAAGCGCTAGCTCCTTTAACAGCAGCCGCTTCCACCTCCTCTGGCGGTGCATTCTTTGTAGCTAATTCTGCGGCTCTCAATGCTCCTTCAAATCTACATGAATTTAATGTTTTGATCAGATTTACTTAGAAAACTAAGTGATCTAATTGTTTAACCTACCTAATTATTTAATTATTTTAAATGAATCTGATCTAATTATTACTAAATATATTATATGCTACAAATAGCGAAAGAAATTCAAATGATTGCCCATCTCAGTCGTTTAAGCCCTACAAAATCCTTGGATATATACGCAATACACAACAACTGCACCCTTGCCATCTAAAAAGCAGCCATTTCCTTTACTCATTAACACATTCTCTTTGCCACTTTATCTTTTCCATTCACCTTCTTGAGAACCACCTCCGTGTCACACCTTATGTTCAACCGTATCAATGTTTCCTCTCACACACATAAACTCCAAACACTCCAAAATCTCTCTTTAGATAATACCGACTTGCCCCAAGTTATGTCAGCACTGAATAGTTTAGTGGTCCATCACCATCCACTTCTTTCTCATTGTCCTCCTATCAGAGGTAAGCACGTTTTTGTGCCCAAAAGTTTTACTCCCGACCAGTGACCTACTTCACAATTCTACAGTAAAAGGAATGATCCCTTTATCGAAACACATGGACGATATTTACTGCTTTTTCAGACACCACACAAGATTCCATGATCAACCTAGCCTCTCTCTTTGAAAGTGCCTAACAATTTTGTAACGTTTACCTTCCAATCTCAATTTCCAATACTCCGGCGTTATCGAAAATCGACCATCACTACTTAGCAAGAACTTCCTTAATGTCGAACAACACTACAAGAACTTATTTGGCCGCGGACCCCTCTAATCCCTATGCCAAAGACAAGAATATCTTCTACGATCTTCCTTAAACAAATCTCAACTGCCTTACATGTCACTCCTTTCAAGCACTTCCCTCATAGGTTCCAATATGATCCTCTCCCATACCTTGCCAAGGAATAGCGATAGACAAAACGACAATTATGACTCCAACGAAATCTTAGAAATCTTTATCTTTCTTTTCAAAACTGTTACCAAATTAATACGAAACTTTGAATTTTGGTAATTCTTTTGTTTCAGGTCAATATTGTTTACCTGTAAGCTTGACGGCTAGTTCAACAGCAATGAAGAAAGGAGTCCCGAAGAAGAAAACCTAAATATGCGCTGGTAGCTGAATAGTGATATGAATTTATAGCATGGCAGCAAATTTCACAGTGAAGACGGGCTATTCCAGTAGCAAGAATAAAGACTGCATTGTGCAACGACACTCGAAAACTGACACAAATATTTATGCCACATACAGGTGAGCTCAGTGCCTTGGTTTTCTCTTTGCTCAAAGTACTGACCTACCATAAACTACAGAAACTATAATAATAGCGAACCCTTCGGGTGATACCAGTGTTAATTTCGGGTGACCACACAACATTCTTTCAACATACAAACTCCATCCGGTGGCTTTAGCCATTCTTCGAATGTTATCAATGGTTTTTCAAAAATCCAAACAATTTACTGATTGAACTAATTTCAATGTATTATAATAATAAACTCACCTACTAAATTCTTCAGCATCAGTGATATGTCCTAAAGCTTCAAACAATGGATAATCTTCAATATAGATATTGTTTAATTGTATTTTCTGTTGTACATTTCTAACAGTTCTAAACGGTTGTGTAGCCAGTCTTTGCATCAATGTCGGTCTTTCTGGCGTTGTATCGCTCACTAAAACCGATTGTGCACTGTTCGGTTTGCCCAGTTGCATTAATCGTTTCATTTTTTGATCGAATTCGAGTATTGGCGATTTGTTTGTTTTTGTCTTTTTACCCACTTCATAATTGGCCTGTTTTAAACAAGTCACTAAATTTTGTTGTTGCGCTGTTAAAACGGCTGGATCTGGTTCTTCACATTCTTCAGCGAATGTACACCATGGGCATTCTTCATCTAATTTAAAATAAAACATTTTGTATTTTTAAAATGGTATTCAAATCATCAGGCCAGAGGAATTTTTTAAGAAAAAGGAATTCTTCGTTGCTCTACGTTTCGGGTACCATTGGAGGCCCTTCTTCAGGAGCTCTGTAAAATTTATTGGAGAAAATACATTATTGTACAGTCTTATAGTTACGAAAAAGTGCATAGATTTGTAATATAAAAAGAAAAATTTAAATTAAGGGAACATTAACAGAAGAACTTATAGAACCGAAGTGACAGTAAATTAAATGAAATGATATTAACAATAAGAGAAAATAAAACTGATAAAGATACCTTTAGGGAGGAGTGTACGTTGATATTGAAATGAAGAGAGAGTATTTGTTTAAAAATTAAAAAAGCCGTTAAAAGGTGGGAGGGATAAGAATAATGTTTGTAGTGAGGCGCGGCAATTTCAAATTTGGAAGAACAAATTACTGGCGAGTATCTTTATTTAGGATTAGAAAAATATTGTTGTAAGTTGAAGTTATGATTTCTTTATTTTCTTTTTAAATTGATAGAAGTCGGATGGAGGTGAATTTGTAAGGATTCGGATAGAAGTCGTTTTGAATGGCTGGGGTAAGTGGTTAAAAAGGAAGGGTTATTGAAATCGATGGCATGATTGAAAGTCAAAACATGTTTAGAGAGAGCAGTGCTGTCAATTTTTTTGTTAATAATGTTTATCTCAATGTACACTCCTCCCTTAAGGATCTGTTTTATTTTCTCTTATTGTTAATAACATTTTATTCAATTTAATATCACTTCTGTTTTATAATTTCTTCTGTTAATATTTCCTTAATTTAATTTTTTTTTTGTTATAAATCTATGCATTTTTTCGTAACTACAATACTGTGCAATAATGTATTTTCTCCAATAAATTTTACAGAGCTCCTGAAGAAGTGCACCAACGGTACCCGAAACGTAGAGCAACAAAGAATTCTTTTTCTTTAAAAACTCCTCTGGCCAGTGCCGTACAAATATCTCATTCATTTTATATGTTATATTGTATATTTATTTTATACATATCTAAAAAAATTCTATTCATAAAATAATTGAAAAAAAAAAATCAAAAGTGAAAATAATTTAAATATTTACCTGGACAAACACAGATACAGCATTCTTTCTGAAAAAATGAAAGGAATTTTAAATATGTTATATTTGATAGAATGGTTTATTTAAGAAAATGTTATTCCGAAACAATGAAGCAAAAACAATATTATCGATGCAGAAGACTCTTCCGATTAGAAAATTTTTTTGAGACACATTGTGGAATGAAGCTGGAGAATTAGCATCGATGCAAGAATTTTACTCTAAATTGTGTAGAAACTTTAACAAAAGTAGCAGTAAAAATTTTCACACTAACTTGATAAAACTACACTCTGATGACAGATAGATTGTTATAGGGGATATTGCACTGCGATCTGAAAGATCTATTGTGGCCTCCTGGAGCTGTAGAGGCTCCTAGGAAGAAAAAATCTAAGGGTAGCACTGTTGGGTTCGAACTCGATACCTCCGCGTGAGAGTCCAGCTTATTACCGACGAGCTAATCCCTTCTCTTAGACTTTGATGATACTTGAATGAAAATTGACAGATATAGAACGAAATGCTTTTTATGGAATTTCCATTTTTCAACATTATTTTGCATTTCTTGCGTCTCTAAATTTCAATTAGACATGAAATGCAAAATAATGTTTAAAAATGGAAAATAAAGTGTTAAGCAAAACTCACGGTTCAGGATAGAGATTATAAAAAAAACAAAAAAAATTGGAAACTACTTCCTACTTTTATCCCAAAATTTTGATTAACTGAAGTTGCAAACCTGAATTTGCCCTGTAAAGCTTGATGAAGGACAGTTTCTAATTTCCCAATTCTTTGACATCTTTCTAGGGGATATTTTTCTAGTTTAATATACACTACAAATACTTATAAATTCAAAATAATCAGATAACACTGCCTCTTTTTACCTATGCAGTATATTACGAATCCCACTAAAAACAACATTATTATCTAAATACAAAATCCTCCAGCTTCCTGGTAATGCTGCGGAACAGTGTAATAAATGAATAAGATCTAGAATTATAATCGTCCTTACAAATGTCGACTATTTGATACTGGTGAGAATTTTTTCCGGCACCTCGTTAGACTTAATTAATGAGCTTAAAAGCAAAATCCTCAAATATAATATTTAAATGAAGCACTTACTGATGACGCCATACTTGGTAGTAATACAAATATGATATGTTTAATTGTTAGATATTAAATTTGTTCTAAAAGAGAGAGAGAGAGAGAAAAAAATAAAAAAAGGAATTTAAAAATATTAATGTATTTTACATTTTGTTTCCATGGTAAGTATCATCAATTAGAAAATGAAATCACTACAATCTAATCATGTCCTCCTACCACTTCTATATTTATTTTAAAGCGAATCAGTAAAATTTGAAATTAAAATAAACTGAGTCATTTTTTTTTTAAAATATATATGTAAAAAAAAAAATATTGTATTAAGTGGTAAGAGAAAAGTCATGTGAATGATTCACATCAGATATTTCATTTATTTATTAAATTCTTTAATAATATTATTATATTATGTATTTCTTGGTTTCTATTTAGTGTAGAAATTTATTCATACTATATGCATGTCATAAAATGTTAAAGCACATTTTATTAAAGAAAAATATTGCACGGAGTTTGGTAGCATTACTTGCATGACTTTGCATTTTTTATTAAGATTATAGAGTAGCAGAATAGGTTTTTTTTTTCTATTTCAAATAACATGATTTACGTTACATGTTTAGTTAACTTTTTATATGGATATATCAATAAGATACAGTAGGCAATTTTACTGTAAGAGACAAATTGATTGATTACAATGTTTAGCTATACAATAAAAAATATTTACTTGTAGGTAATAAACAGATTGGAACTGCATTATATATTTATAAAAAAATTTTTAATAGAAAACTTATTATAATTTTGCTATATAAACTATAAATAATAAAAAAACACATGCAGTTAAATATAATTGCCTCATCATGCAATTATATTTGTGGTGGCACCCACATATCGTTTATTATAACAAATATAAACTAACTACCTACACCTATCTACATTATGTTCACAATCAGTTTACCGTCATAGTTATTAGTTACTACTTACTAGTTTATTTTTTTTTGACCGCATATATGTATAAAAATAGTTAACAATAAAACTACCTTACCTAATAAGGAGCATTAGCTGTAATTGGTTTCGTTTAGTTCAACAGATAATTTCAACAGATAAATATGTAAACATTACATGTTCTCATCTGACACAATATCTTTTAAGAAAATTCTGCTGTATTTATTGTCTTTTATACTGTGATCGTGTTGTAATGGGTTCAGATGTCTTGGAGAGGTGTGATGATGTGATGAATAGTTGGTAGTTAATTAGAGATTTTAGAGAGTTGTTATTCAGAATATGAATTACGAATTTACGAAAATAGATATATGTATATTTTAACAATAATTTAAACGTTTGAAAAGATAAACTACAATTAATTTAAAATGATTTAAATTGTAACTAGAATGCACCAACTATAATGATTGATAAATAATATATGTTTAAATACTTAGATAGGGACGCGCTCCGATGTATGAATTATGTCACTGGTAGAATCTTGATGTTACGCTGATGAAATACTGAAGAATAGTCCTCCCCACTTCCTGTAGAGAGAGACCTTATATTGCCATCACCACACATTGACAAGTCTTGTAATTACGGGTCACACTCAAACATCTCTTGCGTGTGTTGATCCTAGTTCTTGAACAGGTGTTGGCGGTTATCAAAGGATTGTAGCCAGGTGGTCGGTATTTAGAGTGTTTAGTTTATTGCCGTGTGTTGACTCCAGGTTTTGAATAGGTCGCCAATAGGTGATGGCAGTTATCAAAGGACTGTAGCCAGGTAATCGGTCTTTAGAGTGATTTGTTGACCCTTGTGAAAGCGGTGTGTCTTTGACATAATTGGATAAAATATATTTCCAAAATTATTTCAATTTTTCCGATTTGCTCCTTCCATTACAGGTGCGAGAAAATATTAATGAAACGGAATGGTGTGCCAACTACTAAAAAGGAGTTAAGAATATTTGGTGCCACCTTTATAAAAGATGAATTTATATGCACGGCAATTTGAAGTTTGACGAAAATGGTTACCCGGAAATGCAACTTTTAGAGTAGGTTTTGAGGTTTTAGTTTACTTGGAAAGCTAAGTGCATATATATTATAAACCTATCAGTTTACTGGAAACTGTTTTCCTAATACATGTATTCTTCCTCCCAATGCAAAGTTGAATTTCTTTAGGGCTTCCTACACCAGGTAAATTCTGATTATAGTACCTTTTTGTATCCTCTGTGGAATTGAATTTTTAACAATACATATTGCAAAATTAATTCCGTATGATTAAACTGAACTGAATAAATTATAACAATTTTAAATAGAAATAAGCGATAATTTATGTTTAATTGTTAATATAATAGAATAACACATATTATGAATCATATGTCAGTAAATCTCTCAACGCTTTTTACCATTCATATTAAACAAGTGTATTTCTTATTAGCAGATACACCCACTGATTTCATCTTTAGTTGCCCAGCAGATATTGAAAAACGCATTGTCTACGTTTAATTAATATTCAGCTACAATCATAACAAAGTTCTCTCCCTCGCTCTCTCTAGTGAAATACAAACGCCACAAATAAAATTGCATACACCAATCATTTCCGCATTTCATTCTTAACAGTTATAAATTTTCTATAGGTATAAGTTACTTGCCAACTAAACTAGTTATCAAAACAATTTTTGTTTGTTTGTTTGTATGAATTAAAGGATTTAATTTTAATTATTATTAAAATTTATTTATATATGTTCGCTCATGTTTACTTTTTCTGACCATATATTTTTTCAGGCTGACAGTTATTGTGGTGGAGATAAAATATTTTCAAATCACTATAACGGGGGGTTTCAAGTGAAGTAAATACATTTTTCTTAAACAAGTTTTTCCAAACAATAACTTCTAATTTGAATATTATATTAAATGAGAAATAATGATAATATTTTGTTTTTGAATGAACGCGATAATCTTTAGCGTATAGCTCTATAACAATAGAGGCTTTGATACAACAAGGAAAGGTAAGTACGTAATTTGAACATAACTTTTATCAGACAAGGACAACAAGAGAAACATGCCATAATTTTCTGCTTCTGCAACAGTTACGGAACTAATTCTGCCATGATGGCAAAGGTGGGCAGTAGAGGGTGAGATTTCTCAGAGATCGCAGTGAATGTGGGTTTAAGGCAAGGTGACCTCTTGTATCAAAAGCTGGTATCATCAATCCGGTATTGGAGGTGGTAATGCGGGCAGGGTACAGTTCATCCGGAAGACGGTATATAATATAGGATGTCTGATTATCTGGCGTAAGCAGTTGATGAGGCTATGGTAGCTAGGTGACAGATAACACTTAAAAAGGCTTTTGTGGAATTAGAAGAAGGTGCTGCGAGTTATGATCTTCATATAATTGAGAGAAAGACGAAGTACATGGTCACGATCTAGCTTACGAGGATATTGAGAGAACTAGCCGCGGACCAGCAGCACCGGTTGGAGGGAGTGGAGAATTCAAGTATCTAGGAGCTACCGTCACTAGTAAGTAAGAAGGTAAGCCGAGATTTAGATAATCGAATAGCGGCCGGAAATAAGTACCTGACAGCTTTGTGACAGGCTGTTTTACTACATCCAGTCAAGACTAGCAAATTATTAATTTATTACACATGTACGGTTGTGGCGTACAGCTCGGAGACTTGGACATTGAAGCAGGAAGATGAGTTAAAACTGTATCGCTGGGGGCAGCATATGGACCAGGTGCCAAAATGGAAATTGCAAATGCCCAAATAGTGCGGAGTTAAGAGAGCTGTACGGAGAAGACATAGTGCCGGTAGTCAAGCAGTAGAGGTTGCGTTAGGATGGGACATGTGTATCGGTTGGAAGATGGGAGAGACCACGCACAGCACTGAAAGGTCATCCTGGAGGCAGCAGACAGACCTAGGCTGCGATATAAAGGAGGCTCTGCAGGAATTAAACATGCAGCAGTGGAGAAGAAGAGCTACAGATCGAGCCAGGCTTGGCAACAAGTTTTTTGGAAGTTTCTCGAAAATTGCTGCAAGAATTTTCTTTAAACATGGATTGATAACTGCATACATATCACTTTTCTTTTAAACATTTTCCCCCCAAAATTAATCTTATATGGTTCTGACAAATCTGTTCCGATAAATTTCAAATGCTTTTTTAGCAAATGGTCTGTTTATGTGAACAGCAGAGCTCAAAAACGAAAAACCGTAGAAAGTTGAAACTTGATATTCCGTTTAAGTATCATTTAGCATCTGACAGTGGGTCATCTGTTAAAATTCCTCAACCTGAAGTACCATTTTACTTGTTGTTTTTTTAATTTTATTTTTTGCGTTTTTCTCAAAAATGGCTCCGACGATTTTCTTCAAACTTCGTATATATAAACTACACATACAAAGAGCTACAACTTTTATTTGAAATGTTGCCCTGGAAAAATTCATTTAAGAGCAGTATGGGGGAGGGGTGGGGTTAGGTTTTTATCTAAAGTGCTATTTTCAATTTATTAAACAATTCTATCATCTAAATAATGTTAATTAGAATTGAATATGTTGTTGAAATTTCGAGTTTCAAAAAAATCTGATAACCAGAAGTGCGTTTACATTCCCGCTTTACTAAATGATTTTTTCATATTTTCGCGATTTTCTCAAAAATGCTTCTCGATTGTCTTGAAATTCTGATGTCAACCTATACATCAATGATCTACAACTTTTTTATTTAAAACATTTCTCTGGACATTCATTTACTGGACTTTTGGAGGAGGGTGGGTTTGTTTTTCTCTAAAGTCTATCATAGTTGATGATAACAATTCTTCAGCCAAACAAAATTAATTAGAAATAAATAGATGGCCGAAATTCCTAGTTTCAAGAAAATTAGTGAACCGGAAGTACGCTTTTACTAGACAGTTTTCGACGAATTTCATTAAATTTGGTACACAAACTATAAAATTTGTCAATTATAATTTTGAGAACTGGAGTAAAAGAAAGTTGTGTGAGTGTTTCACACCAGAATTTATATTTTGTATTCTGTAAGTCAAAGTAATGTATGTATGAGGGGTTTTACACCAGATTTTTTTTTTTCTAGCCATATATCCGGATAATTAATTAATGAAGACCTTACAAAAAAAAAAAAAATTAAAAAGGTAATAAGATATATTAAGAAATAAAACAATGTATCCGATATCAGAGACCGCATTGTTGTCTATGATATTCATTAGTCTGATGCTTTTTAGAGTCATTTAAAGTTGGCCACACTTGTGTTCTATGTTGTTCACATAAGCTTCTGGAACAGCCCTCAGTTGAGTTAAACGATATTAACGTTTTTGGTGTCTGTTAATAGTTTAGTTATCCCTGTGCTTTCTACAATTTTGTAAAATGATGCCCATCTAATCAACTTTGATACAACTGCAGCATTTTCCTTATCAACCAATTCATTTCATTTCACTCTCCTTTTCATTCATCATTTTTATTTCTTTTTTTAGGTGTTTCGAAAGCTTTGGATAATATTGGGGCGAAAAAATATTGTTTATCTAAATGCTAACACCGACCTTGTCAGAAAAATTACCAAAATTAAATATAATATGGTTGGCGTGTTTCAGTTTAATTTTGAATGTGCGTGCATGTTAATAATTAACTGATGGAAATAATAATAGTAATCAAAATGATGGCGTCAGAAAAGGCAAGAAATGACAGAATTTCATTTTGTGAACACTGTATTATTAATATAAAATTAAGACCCAACTATATGAACTAAATAATATAAATTCTAATTTTAATAAATTATTCATGCCACCTTCTGAATGAAGAAAAAAAGTGGACAAATTTTTCAGAAATCAAATGATTTGTAATTTGTAATAATTATTTACAGAGAGATGAAATTACGATAAAAATGAAATTGTAATCATTCTGCCAGTTGTATTTTTCATATTTCATTTTATGTTTACATTTTTTTATTTTTTTTTTAAGCATTTCGTTGAGCATACAATAAAGTATATATAGCAACCCAACCAACTGCAAATATTTCAAATTATACTTTATTGTAATCATATTTGAGTTTCTGAGCTGTAAAAATCAAATAAAAAAGATAACAACTGGCTCAAACACTCAATACAAATATTTATGTCCTCTAAAGGACTCTAATAATCTGTAATTATTACATAAGTATACCGACTTAACGTAACTGTACAAACTAACCAGAGATTGGATTTATCAATGACTGAGACACATTTATTTAAGACTCTTTTTGTAGAAGAGAGCAAAGCCAGATCTCGCTCTACCATGGTTTTCTCTTTAAGTGCTCCTACACTTAAAAAGGAATAGCCTTTAAAAAAACCAGGAACTAGATCCCACTCATCTAAAGCCCAAGTTTCAACAAAACAAAAAATATCCGTTTTACATACAGATCTCATGATTCATCATCAAAATCATAATATTATATTACTCCATTATATATATTATATTATAGATATTATATTATTCCATAATATAATTTTTTTATATCCTTGAAATATTTCAGAATAATAAATTTATATGCTTAAAATTAAATGTATTATCTACAATGAAAACATGGTTACAACTTGCATTTGTTTGGGAGATACTACTTGGCCCACAAGGCAAGTTTGCTATTTGGAAGGGCTTTCTACTATTTTTCCTCTTCTTATGCTCCCTAGTTGACATTCCTTCCGCCAATAGCCATTTCTTTAGTACACCACTCGTATTAGAAGCAATAGCTGACTTTTTCCTCCTTACTACTGCTTTCTCCTTCACAGAACTAATTTCCTTAATATTCCTTTCGTTGTCAGAATCTTCAACTTCAGAAACCACAGATGTTCCACTTGATAAATCAGATTACATCCCCAAGTACTTCAGCTGATCCAAAAGTAAATAGTTAATTTTCCAGTAACAACTTATCGACACTTAAAGACGCTTTCAGTGGTGAATTTCTAGCACTTATCATTCAAGGGTATAAGCTGCCTTCTAGTTTGTCTTTCTTCAAAAGTGAGGTCACTGGACAGCCCCAATACCTGAACCCTTAATTTACCGATGCTCCTATCTCGCATCGTTTACGGTAAGATACCAGTCTGACCAAAATAGGTCGCTTATCGCTTAGTTTACGCCTCAGTCTCACTATTCTATCAATATCAGAGAATTCAATGGACAGCTTCAACTTATCCTTTATGAATTCCAGTACAGAAATATTTCTAATTCCTGAATATTCTCTTTCTCAGGCTCCACAATATTACAAATTATCGTATTATTATCCTTATTTCTCTTTTTAACACTATATAGCTCTTTATTAATATTAATAATTGTACTATTTATGACAATAAACTTGTCGTCCAACTTCTTTAAATTCTTACTGAAATCATCTAACCTGTAATGAAATTTGATAACTGTCGTCACTAAATACTTAATTTCCTTAGTCATCTCCAGTTTCAAGAGAATTTCTTTAATTCCTTCAGCCATTGTCAAAGATATGGCTATTATATTGAATTCAACAGACAAGAAAAATTTTAACAGTAAACAAAACCAAACAAACAAAAGTTACACCTTCTCGAATGTTCTTACCACAGTTCACTATTGCTGTTAATAACATACACAAAACACAAGCCTCCCCCCACTACTTTTTCACCGAGCCGGCTAACTTCTATACACTAAGGTTTAAAGCAAATTATATACAAATTGCAATAAATTAAGATCCGTAAAACAGAAATTCACAAAACTTCGAGCAAAGCTAGCTACCTCTATAAACTATATTTGTGCCAAGTTTCAAGGCCAACAGACAATTCTGACCTTGTCAAAAAAGAAGTTAAAGCAAGAGACGATGTTCACAGTGCAATTGTCTAAAACAGACCTCTACTATGTATTCATAGTATATTTCGAAGTTTTAAAAAAATCGTGAAAAACTGAAACAAAATTCAGTAAAGTCGCATTTCCGTTGTCGTGTCAAATGTGGTGGTAGCACCTAAGCAGAATATTAAGTTGGGGCTTCCTGCGATTATTTGTTTTTGAGATATTTTGTTTATACACATATACACATGGGCGAGGATACTGACATTTCATATATTGTACACAGTTGCTATAAAAAAAAACACACACCCACACGCATGCAGACACTGGCTAAAAACAATTTTTTCTAATTCGAAGAACCCCAAAACATGAATTTCCGATGAAAACTCGATTTCGCAAATTTGACACGATCGCATTACTCTCTCCTGCTAAGGAGTAAGATAAAGTAAACATGGAATTCCCCACAAGCGTCCTTTCTGACTTCAGTATATCGGATGCTTGAATGTTATGCGCAATTACATCACGTTCAGTTCCATGAGTAATTTAGTTTGACCAAAATTCTAATTCTATCCAAATCTATTATTGGTTAAGAATCTAGAGGATTAATACAAATCTAGTAATGCATTCAGGACAGGCTCAATGTACACTACAGTATCCCTACCCCTTATCGAAGAGAAACAGCAGGATTGAGAGACAAGAGGCAATTTCGTTCGTTGGTTCGATGCCAGTATTCTCGCCTCAAAACTTAGAAACCGTCTAGGAATTTCCTGCTTCTTACTTAGGCAGTGCCTAAGTTGCTTTGATGTTATAGATCTATGGCAGGGATCCTACCTCATGTTTCTCTCTACCGAGGGGATACGACTTACTAGTGATTACTGGACTCTCCAGATATTAGAACAGTCGTTAAAAACCTTCAATTCTTACTTTCTCTTACTCTTAAGTAAGAGGAACTTTGTAATCATGTAAAATTTTCGATATCGAGTTTTCACCGGAAATATCCATTTTGAGGTCCCCTGAGTCCAAAAATAGTGGTTTTTAGCAATTGGTGTGTGTGTGTGTGTGTGTGTGTGTGTATGTAAGTATGTATGTGAACAGCATAGCTCAAAAACGAAAAACCATAGAAAATTGAAACTTGATATTCCGTTTTGGTATCACCATGGGATCTGACTATACGTTATCTGTCAAAATTCATCAACCGGAAGTACCACTTTACTAGTCGTATTTTTTGTTTTTTTGCAATTTTTCTGAAAAATGGCTCCGACAATTTTCTTCAAACTTGTTACATCAACTACACACACAAAGAGCTACAACCTCTATTTGAGACATTTCTCCGGGAAAATCATTTAAGGGCAGTTTTGGGGGAGAGGTGGGGTAGGGATTTCCTCTAAAGTGTTATTTCTGTTTACTATACAATTCTGTCATCTAAATAATAGTAATTAAAATTAAATATGTGGTTGAAATTCCGTGTTTGAAAAACCATCGGATAACCGAAAGTACGTTTTTACTGAAATGTGTTTTTCAGTTTTCTGGTATTTTCTCGAAAACGGCTCCAACGATTTTGTTTAAAGTAGGTATGTGTACTATACATATAAAGAGCTACCACTTTATTTTTTATTTGAAACATTTCTCCTTATAATGTCATTTTAGGGGGGTTTTTTGGGGGAGGGGGGGGTTATGTTTTACTCTAAAGGCTTCATAGTGTATTATACAATTCTACCATCCAAACAGAATTAATTAGAAATAAATAGATGGCCAAAATTCCGATTTTCAACTAAATTAGTAAACCGGAAGTACGCTTTTACTGAACAGTTTTTTTCAGTTTTCGACGAATTTCATTAAGAAATGTGGTACACTAATTATAAAATTTTTCCATTTCAATTTTGAAAACTTGAGAAAGAGAAAGTTGTGTGAGTGTTTCACACCAGATTTTTTTTTTTCAAACAGCATTGCGTCTTCCAAGTATGAATTTTATTCTACGTACAAACGAAATCGTTCATAATATGGAAGAATAATGAGATTTTATTTTATTTCCCTAGTCTTAGTGCATGCGCTTTCGAAGGCTCTCTTCTATCAACTTTAGGCATGCAAGCTAGAGACTGTGCAACTTTTGGCGGGTTACCTGAAATGTTTACGGGAGCCGCAATAAAGACAATAGTCCCGCGGGTTATTTGTTGCCGATCACTGGCCTAGAATGTTTCGGTTCCATTATACCCTCATAGTAGAGGATTATACTTCTATCCACATCCTAATGGTGCCAGAGGAGATGTTGCAGATAGGTTCGGGATTAGTAGATGGCCGGAAGCTTCTATCAGTCTCTTTATAAATATTTATTTATTACTGGCTGAGTGTTTATTATTATTATTATAAGTTAAGGTTACTGTGTATAGTTAATTCACTATCAAAAGAAAGAAATTGGTAATCTTAGCAGGAGATCAAAGCTACCCATAGCTGTTTATTTTTTTTGTTTTTTTCTTAAAGAAATTACATTCTAAATTATCTTTTCGGTTAGTTAGTTTGTAGATCTAGATATATAGGTAGCACCTTATCTTAGTTGTGTCAGATATACAATCTTTTTATTTTTTTTCTCGTTTTTTGTAATGTTAGAAAACAAGTAGTGTAGAATTACTATGCTGCACTTTGCAGCACCAATGGCTGCTGACCAGGTGCTTGCCTCTGACCAACCACCGTGACCCTTCATTATTATCTCATGTAATTCTTCATCAAGAACATCACTTACTTACAAACATGTTATATTTATACTTCTCTGGGACTCGTATATATCTGTTTTTAGATATAAACTTTTCTAGAAGAAAATGCAAATTCATTATTGTTATTACAATTTTTTTAATCTGAAATTTCTTGGCCGCAGTTTTCCTTTACTTATACAAGGAACACTTGTGAAGGCTGTTATTGTAACATACAAATCTGGTATGAAACACTCATAAGACATTTTTCTTTCTATTATTATAGATTTATGTGTTGGAATTGCCTTGTAGCCATATTTTGTCCGCCATAACGTCATATGGCAAATCACTTACTTCTAGATCAATCATTACGATAATCAAGTTCACAACCTTCATCGATATAGAAAATTGGTAGCTTTAGACTAGAAAGACAGATCGAACTGGCAGAATGTTTGTTTGATGATGCTTTCTTGAAGGACTGTTTGAAGTCAACTTTCTGTATAGCAGGCCATACTTGTACATTGTTAGAACTACCCCTTCCTAATCACTCCTAAGATGAAGACGGATTCCCTTATGATATGGTTGCAGGATAGAAATGGCTGCCATCATATTTAGTATTGTGATGGTTGCAAAACATTAAAATATATTAATTTTAAATAAATCAAAATTATCAAAATATGTGACATACCCTTGCAAAAGGGCCAGCCAGGTAGAAGAAGTCCAGTTACTGGCATTGTACTATCCCCTTCTACTAACAAGGGAGGAACTGATAACAATAAGGAACATCGTTTCCTAACACAGACCTTGTTGCTACAAATTTCAAGGTGGAGCAGCAGAGCTCTACCAGTAATTGGAAGGTATAAAGGAATTTATTTATAAAATTTTTTTCTTTGTGTATTCAAAAGTACTAAATTCCTCTTAAGGAGTAATAAATAGTTTAATTTAATCACCAGTGGTTCCTTAATTATTTCTTAATACTTCCCTCTTAACCGTAATACATACAAGCCCCTTTTTTCGCTAAACCGCTCATGCCCACAAACAATCTACACAACACTCACACAACCAAAACATTACATTGGTGCCATCTGTTTGGGATATTTTCAACCAGAATCCACAAATTAAAAGTACGTACAATTTTCAATTTCATAATTAAACAAATTATCCATCAGATAATTTGATTGTTTTTAATTATTTTCTCAGCGGAAATATCTAAATATTTCCCATTATTGAATTTTCTAGTGAATTTCATTTTTAAATTTTTGTAATTGTGCCACTTGTACCTCAATCCCTTGTGAATTTTGAATTTATGAGTGTACTTAATAGATCCCAAATTATAAAGATATTACGCGATAATAACCATTCTGTTGGAGGCAATTTACTCCAATTACGTAGACGTCTTGAAAAATATAATCTTTCCCCAAGTAATTCATTCAATTCCAAAATGTATAAGATAAATGGACAAGACATGGGCATCGACGCTGCTGTAGAATATTTACTTGCTCAGCAGCAATTAGCAAATCCTCCAATTAACAATCAACCTAGTCCCTTAAGGAATTTGCAATTAATCAATAGCTTACCTACCTTCGATGGCGAAAATTCAGCCAAAGTGTCAGATTTTCTTGACCAAATTAGCCATTGTGCTAGCCTTTCTGGCTGGGACGACGCTGCTAAATTAGAAATATTAGCACTAAGGCTCTCAGGCACTGCAAAAATATTTTACGACACCCAGAAAGCCGAATTACAACGCCAGGGTACAAATATAACGTATCCTCTAATTTCCGAGCGACTTCTAGCCCGATTTCGTAAAGAGAAAACACCCCTAGTCCTCTTACAACAGATGACTAATATTCAATCTCTTCCAACAGAGTCTCCTGAAACTTTCGCGGATAGGATTAGACATATCCAATCCGCCATTCATTTAAAAGCACAAGCTAACCCACTCGAGGCCTTACAAACTATTTTAGATAAACTGGCCACTGATGCCTTCCTGAAGTCACTTCCTCAGCCGCTTCGTAATGAGGTGCGAACTAAGCTATCTCAAAAATTAGACGAAGCACTTTCTTATGCTAATGCCCTAAAAGAAGTACAGGCTTCTGAAACAAACCCCACAGTTTTCGCAGTCACTTCGAAAACTTCTAATCGCACACCCCCATCTCCTTGTCGTTTCTGTGGACAAATGCATTTCCACAGAGAATGCCCGCATCGTAATAAAAGTCAAAAGCCACAATTAAAACCAACTAGAGTTTTTAATGTAATAAAGAACAGACCTTGTCGCCATTGTTCCGGTCCACATTTTGACGTGGTCTGTACAAACAAATTTCAATCAAAACCTCGCACTAACTTTGGCAAAATGCCTAAGAATTTTAATTTTCCTAGAAATTTTAATCACAGAGTATATAGTAATAATCGCTATAATAATAATAATAATAGTAGTCAATATTATACTAACAATAATAATCCTCGAGTTAATTCAAATAATTCACGATTTAACTCTTATTCAGATAGACCCCAGTATAGTCATAATAATAATAATAATAATAATAATGGTAACGAAACTAGTAATAACCTCCAAAATAGGCCCACTTGCCAATATTGTTCAACAACATTTGGACATACGGCTCGTAATTGTTTCCAAGTACAGCCCAAAACGAGTTAGCCCTCACTCGCTTTCTCCAAAACCTGATATTATGACCATGGCTATCATACCTGCTTCCACCAGTCCTGACTAACCAGGTAATACCTAATTATGGCATCTCGTCCCTTCATTTGCATGCGGACAATGTCAAAAATTCCAAATTTTTTCTGGCGAATTCATAGTTTCGCAATTAAAGGGCAATTTTCAATTAATACTTGTAGAAACGTTCTTACAGGGCAATCATTAATTTGCGCACCGTATCTAACACTTAATAAATTCAACATTCAATTTTCAACTAGTAATCAAACGCACTAATTTAGTACTAATCGCTAAGTTCACTAAAATCCCTAGTAACTAGCCACAAAATTTCTGTGCCACCTCGCGCACACAATACATAACACTTGAAATAACATACTTGACATAATCTCTTGAAATTATTCTCATTCTATCACACTTCTCAACCTATTCTCAAATTCTACAAACTACACCACATGTATATGTTAACCATATAATTAACAAACTTATGAACTATATAAAAAATAAATAAATAAAAAAAATGCATGTAATCAATTAATTAGTCTTAAGAACAAAAATGTATATTATTTACAATTTATTTTATGTTGCAGAAATCAAGATGAACACGTAAACTTGATTGATATATCTGTTATGTAATGCATGTTTAATAGTGATCTCTTTATTTAACACATTTTTTTTTCCTGTTCCAGCGATGACGATTCAGTACAGAAATTGAGAATTTTATCAAATATTTGACATTGACCTTGATTTAGTATAAATTTTTCATTATACCTAATATTAATAATTTATGTATTTTTTTTTGCAGATTAATGGTCTAAAGCATAATGCCTACATTGCTTGATATTTTGATGTTTATTTATGATATTCATGATATGTATCTTATTTTTTTTCAGTTCGCCATAAAAGAAAACTGCATTACTTCTATTTGTTTATATTTAGTCAATCTTTTGATCCTATTAATCTAACATTTTTCTAATATTTAATTGTTTTCTTAATGTATGTTCAAGGTACCTAGAAAGCACAGCATAGTTGAATAGCTCTTGGAATACGGCGGCCCAAAATATGTATACATACCTCATAAAGTAGCTACTGCAGTAACTTAATATTTACTTCAATAGTAAAATATGTCTTAGTTAAGAATTTTAACTATAAGAATTTTCTATAAAATTAAGTGTTCAACAATATTTTAATGTTAGATTTAAAAATTTAAAAATTTTTAATTTCTCTTTTCCAGAATCAAACTTCTTCACAGCTACATCATTGCATGTGTATGCATGAATTGCATGTCTATGAATGTATGCATGAATTGCATGTCTATGAATGTGTGCATGAAAATTGCATGTTAGCCATGTATTTATATATATATAAATTAATTTTGTGTTTAAATGAATTAGTTTCAGATACACCATTCTACAAAAGGAATTGATACTAAACTTCGGATTCCTCATAATCCTATAATCCTCCTATTGCATCCTGCTCCCAAAAATAAACACACATAAAACTAAACTAAATCAAACAAACATTTAAACTAATAATGAATCGATGAATTCGCTACGTATACTAATATTACCCCAACCACACACTGAGAACGATCACAATTATAACCTACGATCATAGTAAATAAGACTACACAAACTGAAAATTATATTTATCTGTTTGCAAATGCAACAGTTACTTTATTTGTTGTCGATGTACAACTAGGTTAACAATTTTTATTCCACAAGATGAACACCAACTAACTGCACGTATTTCCTTCCCAAGGGAAATAACAAAAATATACACAAATATGCCTGCACATGCAGCAATTAATAAATTAGACTTACAAATATTACTTTCAGATGGACAAGAAATGGACGCCAACTGGACTTATTCCAAATGGAAAAGTCACAAACTGCACAAATTTCCAAAGGGAAATAAAATAACTACACGACATTTCCAAAAGGAAATAAACTAACACCACAGCATTTCCAAAGGGAAATTTACTAACAACGCAACATTTCCAAATGGAAAGGGATCAACAACACAATATTTCCAAATGGAAATTGAAAACACATTTAATCACATAAAAACAAACAAATCTTTAACTAAAATCTTAACACCTTATCTTAGTAATTAGCTCTCTTTTAAAAACCTTATTCATACCTTTCCTTCATTTTTTGTTTTGTTTTGTTGTATTTTATCACCACACTAATAAATAGATTTTCGTGGTGCTTATATATGTATTTAATTATACTTGTTCATTTAAATTTTACTGCTTATTTATTTATTACTATAAATTTTTCTGTAATGTATCTATATGTTGAATTATTTTGAATTATTTAAGAATTTTTCGTTTATATAGAATCTACCACATGGTAGAACTGTAATTATACTATACTAACCTAACATCTTAGTTCCCCGAGAACATCTGTAGATCATTTCTTTGATTTTATTTTTTGTGAATGTAACAGCAACTAAAGAGAAGCTCAGCATAGAGAAGAGAAACAAAACCCAAAAACCACTCTCTCGGACTGGAATGGGAGAAACCGTATAAATATAGCGTCGGACAGTCTATAAAAACACAGTAGAATTCAGTTCAATACATCCAATCGCTACGTGTCATTTTCATACCACTCTACCTTAAACATTTCTCTATTGTAAAATCCAGGCAGTCTGGGTCTCTTAATTAATATATTATTTAAACCAGTGTTAACCAAGTCTTCTTCCGTAGATCATCAACCAGACCTAAATTCTCTCCACCTAACACATCCATTATAGTGAAAATGTTTCAAATAAATTAATCAGTTTATACGCCGACAGTGTCTTTTATATTTTAGGAAATGTTTGAAGCCTTTGTCGAGAAAATCACTTTTTAGTTGACGAATTTTGACCGAAATCTTTGTATCACTCATGTGTTAGAGAGTAGGTCAAACGCCACGATAGTAAGAGTGGTTAAAGGCGTGGATCGCCAAGCTGAGGAATTTTCAAATTTTCAAAACTGAGTTTTCCCTGCAATTACGTGGTTTGAGGTCCCCTGCAATTACATGGTTTGAGGTCCCCTGATGTAACAAAAAAAAAATGATCTATATGTTTGTTGTGTCTGTGAGTATACTTGCCTTTGTGTGTGGACAAAATATCTCAGAATCGGTAAATTGCAAGAAGCTCAAACTTGGCGTTCTTTTTAGGTACCTCCTTTTTTTATGCAATCCCATCTAAGCGTTTAGGCATTAAAATTTAAAGAACATTGGTCTATTAAATTATATTATTTGTCGAAAGAGAAAGTCGTGTGAGTGTAACGCACTAGATTTTGTCTTTGAATGTGCACTGGGTTTTCAATAAAATATCCTTCTGTGTTTTTTTGCTTTAAAATTTCTGAACCCCATTAGGGAAGGGATTAGCTCAGTGGTTAGCGCACGTGACTCCCGAAGGTCCCAGGTTCAGGACCGAACCGGATGGATTCTTACGCGCCTTAAATTAAAAAAAAGAAAAATCTCGTGTGAAACACTCACAAACTTTCTCTTACTCCAGTT